>JAPDVU010000005.1:176091672-176149172 GCA_026230045.1 Corynorhinus townsendii
AGCGGGCTGGGGCCCGGATTGCATCAGCCTGTCCCGCCCAGAGCTGAGTCCTTAAACACAGGCAGTGGGTCTGTGGGTCACTCTCCTCTCGGTCCCGAGATGGGGGGGGGGACTCAGCTCCACAGCCCCGGAGGGAACACGCCCGCTGTCCTTTAGCTCTGCCAGGTGGACGGGAAGGGGCCTCATGCCAGCCCAGCCAGCTCAGGCGCCCGCACGCGGGTCCTACACACTCAGCAAGCGGACGTGACCACCCAGGATGGTCTGAAAGGAAACTTTCTCCCCGAGAGCGGCTCACGGCGGGGTGTCCAGTCCCGGGCTGGCTGTTTTCCCGGCAAAGGCCGGCCTTGGCCTCAGCGGAGCCGCCTGTGGTCTTTCTGCATCGACCGGAG
The DNA here is from genome assembly GCA_026230045.1 of Corynorhinus townsendii. Lineage (NCBI taxonomy): Eukaryota > Metazoa > Chordata > Mammalia > Chiroptera > Vespertilionidae > Corynorhinus > Corynorhinus townsendii. The sequence goes on from JAPDVU010000005.1 coordinate 176,092,062, forward strand.
ACTACCCTCGGAAGGTCAGGGTCACGCCCTTCTTTCTCTCTAAAATGTGTGGTTATTGAGTCAGAGAGGAAGGGAGAGGGAGAGAGGAACATCGATGAGAGAATCACGGACCGGCTGCCTCCTGCAGGCCCCACACTGCGGAGGAGCCCGCTCCCCGGGCCTGCGCCCGCACCGGGAATCGAACCCTGACCTCCTGGCTCACAGGTCGGTGCTCAGCCCCTGAGCCCCGCCGGCCGGGCTGCTTTTCGTTACTCCAGACCAGAGCAGAGCCCAGGGTCCCCTCGGTGTTACCGTTACCTGCTCACCGTTAACGGTTAACTACCCTGCCCCCCTCACGCCCGTGTGAAAGGAGTCTACCATTTCACTTTTTCTCCAATCCCAGGGGTCCCCCGCTTGGCTCTGCCCCTCCTCCCTGCTCCGTCGCCGTGGATTCCACGTCCCCCTGCGGCGCCCCCTGGGACGCCGGGGCGTGAGTAAGGGGTGAGCCCGCCGCTCACTCTCCTCTCCGGGGCTTTCTCTCCGTCCGTTGCGATGCTGCTTCCCGGCGGTTGTCGTCGGTCTGGCTCAAATAAACGCACAGAAATTCCCTGTGGTTTCAGTCTTCCTCACGTGGACGGGCGTTGCTTTTTCCTACACTTTGTCTTTGTCTCAGCCACCCTCCGCCCCCACACGGCTCGGCTCAGGCCGGGCCGGCAGCCCCGGCTCCTACGGGAGGTTCGGTTTCTGTCGTAACCGGCGCCGCCTGAGGTCACCCGCCGGGTCAGAGCCGGTGGGGGCTGACGTGGCACCGTGGCCGATGGGAGGGTGGTCTGCCGTCTCTCATCTTGGGGGGGGCCCAGGCCCAGGCTTCTCGTGGAGGTGGGCCTAGAGTTCTGGGGGGGGTCCCTCACCCCATGGCCCCCCCATCCTCCCCTGACCCCAGCTCCTTCCAGAGTCCTGCCCCTCCCCCCCAACCCTGCCCAGCGGAGAAGAGCTGCAAGCCGGCTGCTTCGGTGATGGAACAGCCACCGCTGGCGGTGCTCCCGGCCTATCAGTGTGCTCCGGCCCAGCTGTGGCCTCTGCGCCGGGCGGGGGGGACCGGCCGCAGCCTCGCTCGCCGGGCCTCTCTGCAGAGGCCTGTCCTGCCCGGTGCGTGTGGCCCCAGCGCTCCCCCGCCGTGGGGGGTGGCGACACAGGGAGGACGCATCTGGTGAGGGATCAGTGTCCCGACGAGAAAGGAAATTGCCGGAGATGATTGACAGGGCAGACAGAGGGGAAGCTGCACAGCAAGTTAGATGGAGGGGGGCGGGGCGGGCGGGGTCATGACCCAGCAGGGCTCTGGGCCCCCCGCCCCCCGCCCTACTCTGCTGACCCTGGTGCCCGTAGGCAGGGCTTGAGGGGAGCACCCACAGCCTGGCCAGTGGCGTCCTGGGTCAGCGGCTGGGCGGACCCCACCAGGGACCCGGACACGAGGCGGTCCTCCAAGAGCAAGCGGGAGGCCCAGGTGCAGGGGCCAGGCCTCTGCCTGGCGTGTGATGACCTGAGACAATGCCCGTTGCCACGGGTTGAATAAGTCACCCACTTGGGGGGGCCTCGGAGAAGACGGGCAGGTGGCGGGTCCCCAGGGAGACGCAGAGGGAGCTGAGGCTGACAGAGAGCCAGGTTTGGGGGCGGCGGGTGCTCCAGGTGACTCAGGTGGGAGGGGCACTGGGGCCTGGAGGGAGGGGGACTCAGGTGGGAGGGGCACTGGGGCCTGGAGGGAGGGAGGGGGACTCACGTGGGAGGGGCACTGGGAGCTGGAGCGGGGAGACTCAGGGGAGCAGACAGAGAGAGATGGACAAGGATGGGAGATGAACATTAGGGGTCAAAGAGGCAGGATGAGGAGTGAGAACGAAGGGCTGGCCCAGTTCTGGCCCAGAGGACGGAGGAGGGTGGGGGGTCAGCCGGGTCCCCCACTTGGGCCTGAGAGAGGTTTGGGTTGGAGCTTGCCTTAACTGTAACCTGGCCTGGGGTTCAGTTCTCAGCTGAAACGGGCTCACCCCTCCTGCTCTGCTCCTCAGTGGCGGTGAGGGGTGAGGGGTGAGGCGGACAGTCTGGGTGACAACAGTTCAGCGGTGTTGCGAGCCAGTGTCGCCTTGGCCGGTGACAGGTGCGCCTGGCCCCCCTTTATGGCAGTCTCACCCCCACCGGAGCGCCTTCCTGCCCACAGAGAGGCTGCCCTGGCCCTGCCCCCCGAGCCTGCGGGGCCACCCCCCGGCGCACATGGTGGCACCCACAGCCGTGGGGCCGTCTAGCCCTAGCAGACGCACAGCCTGCCTGGCACGACCTTTGTCTCTGAGGACGCGCGGAGGAACGTGCTGGGGCGGGGCAGAGCCTTGCCTGCGAAGGCACAGACGGCCGGGCATCTGGAGAGCAGGCGGCTGAGCTCGTCCTCCCGCTGGCCAGCGCGTGACCCTGGGATGGGGCGGGGCAGGGAAGGGGGAGCCGGGGCCAGGGGCCCACAGGCGGCGTGTCCCACCATGGGGCGTGGCCAGTGGCGGCGGGTGCGTGTCCGTCCCACGCACCGGGCAGGTCGCTCGCTGGCTCTGGGCCACATTTGCTGGTTGTGAGTCTGCCCCTCCGTGGCTGTCACGTGGACGCGGCCTTCTAGGCCGGCAGTGGGTAAAGCCGCCAGATGTGGACGGCCGAGGGGTGCGCGTCGGGGCTCCGGGGGCGGAGGTGGAGGGTCACCGGAGCGCTCAGCCGTGGCGCCGGCCGCGAGAGGCCGCGGGGGCTGTGAGCAGCACCTGCTCGGGGAGGGGGAGCTGGGAGCCGGGGCGCCCGCCAGGCCGACTGCCGTGTGCTGGGGCGCCTCCCTGGCAGCCGCGTTGGGCGCATCCGTGGCTGAAAAGTCTGTGCTCCTTCGCGGACTCCCTGTGCCTCGTCCTCAGAAGTCGGGTAAGGAGCACCCGGAGGGCGAGCCGCGGGAGCACGCGCCTCCCAGACGCGCAGGGCCCGCTGCGGGAAAGCGCAGGACGCGGGGAAGGGAAGAGACCCTCAGGTTCAGAGGAGAAAGACAAGCGGGGCCGGGAGACGTGCGCACCCCACCACGCGTGCAGGACTGGCGTCGCGTGTGCCAGGCGCTCTGGCCGCTCGACAGGAAGAACATGACCCGTGACCGCGGTGAAGGTCCGAGCAGACACCCCACTGAGAACACGCGTGGCAGGGGCTCAGCCGCTCTGGTCGGCGGAGAAATGCCACGGAGACCGTGGGCCCCCTGCACGCCTGTCGGGGTGGCCGCCATCCGGAACCCCGACACCCCGAGTGCTGGCGAGGCCTCGGGCTGGGGAGCCCTTCACGGCTGGGGGCTGGGGAGAGAGGCGCCAGGCCCAGAGGCTGAGCTTGGTGCCCGTGCCGCTGGGGGACAGTGTGCAACGCCGACGCTGCTGCATGCGTCCCGGGTGAACCCACGTGGGCGGGACCCGACCTGCCCTGCCGCAGGGGCGGGCAGACAAGCACGGGAAACCCCATGGCCCCGGGCTCAGCGTGGACAGAGATGGACCAGTTCAGAGCAGTTTCGGGGTGAACACAGGTCCGTTTACACGCGTGTTTCCTGGCTCCGGCGGCCGAGGGGCTGGAAGCAGCGGCGCCGCCAAGTGATGCGCACGCCCAGCGCCCAGGCCTTGGCCTCTGCGCCGCTGGCTCTGGGCTGGGCGGGAACCCGTGCGTGGAGCCTGGGGCTTCCCCTAGAGCAGCGGTTCTCAGCCTGCCTGATGCCGCGACCCTTTCATGCAGCTCCTCACGTGGTGGTGACCCCCGACCATAAAATCATTTTCCTTGCTACTTCGTAACTGTCATTTTGCTACTGTTATGCATCGTCATGTAAAGCTCTGTGTTTTCCGACGGTCTCAGGCTCTACAGCAGCGGTTCTCAACCTGTGGGTCGCCGAAGACTGTCGGAAAACACAGATCTTCACATGACGATGCGTAACAGCAGCAAAATGACAGTTCCGGAGTAGCAGCGAAAATAATGTTACGGTTGGGGGTCACCACCACGTGAGGAGCTGCATGAAAGGGTCGCGGCATCAGGGAGGCTGAGAACCACCGATCTAGAGGCAGAGGTGCCCGTGTTCAATACGAAATAGAGCAGCGGCCGCAGGGCTCGGGGGGCTGAGCGTCGACCTCCGACCCAGGAGGTCAGGGTTCGATTCCCGTCAGGGCACAGGCCCGGGCTGTGGGCTCGACCCCAGGGTGGGGCGTGCAGGAGGCAGCTGACCGGTGATTCTCATCACTGACGTTTCTCTCTCTCCCTCTCCCGTCCTCTCTGAAATCCATACAAATGTATTTAAAAAATAAAATAAAAAGGATGAGGGTGCGTTACAGCGACCCCGGAGCCACCTGAAGGAGCTCCCCGTGGCCGGTGGCCAAAGCCAGAGCCATCGCTCGACCCCGGGCACCGGCAGCGCGGACGTACGGCCCACGGGTAGCACACGGGCGCTCCACGCGGAATGAGGAAGTGACGGTGAGTAAGGACGTGGCAGAGGAGACCAGTTTCCAGCACAGAATCCAAAGGCCCTGGGGGCTGCCAGCTCCGAGCCGCACCCGCCGGGCGGAGGAGGCACTTGGTGGCCTCCTCCAGCCGAGGACAGGATGGAGGAGGAGGCAGCCACCTCGCCGAGGGAGCCTGGCCCGCGCGGCCTCGGCAGGTGACCCAGGTCAACCCCGGTGAGACATGGACACCGCACGGACCCAGGTGCCACGTGACGCCGAGAAGCCCCTCACCTCCATGGCCTTCCCCCCCAGAACCCAGCACCCGGTCTCACATGAGTCACCCCCGAGACCCGTCCGGTTCCGGGGACTCTCAAACCCCAGACCACTTGTGCTCCAAGGCCACGTCCATCAGCACAGGGAGAGTCTGGGACCCTGTCTGGGCCCGGAGGAGGCGGAGGAGACGCGAGGGCACGTCCGGTGGGGCCCTGGGCGGGGGCCAGGGCCAGGGGAAGGGCGTCGGGGAAAACGGGGCACTCAGGACGAGGCCCGGCACTGACTCAGCCGCCCCAACGCCCGCACAACCCGCCAGGTGCCAGCGCCGTGTGTGTCTGCGTGCCAACCCGCGTCCCGTCCCGCGGGAGCTGCGGACGGCGGGGGCCTGGGGCCGGGCTGCGGGAACCCTCTGCCCTGTCCTGAATGCTTTCCTGTGAAATCAAAACTATTTCTCTCCCTCCCTCCCTCCCTGTCCGCCCCTCCCTCCGCCCCTCCCTTCTACTCTCTCTGAAAAGCAGTAGAAAAAACATCCTCAGGTGAGGAGTAACAAGACGAACACAATCTACCCTAAAATCTGAAGTGCATTTTACAGCCCCCAGTGGCTGAGCGGTGACCCAGGAACCAGGAGGTGACGGTTCGATTCCCGGTCGGGGCACAGGCCTGGGTGGCGGGCTCGATCCCCAGTGTGGGCGTGCAGGAGGCAGCCGATCGGTGATTCTCTCTCATCCTGCATGTTTCTCTCTCTCTGTCCCGCTCCCTTCCTCTCCGAAACCAATAAAATCATGTTTTAAATGAATACATAAATGAAGTGAGGAGCGTTCGTGTAGCGAGACAGCGTTCGGCAACACGAGGCCGCCGAACCCACACGCACACACACGGATGGACCGACTCCGTGACGCAACGTGGATAAACCCTAAAACCTTACCTTTTTTTGGGGGGGGGAGCCTGGACGTGGAAGAATCCTTTGCTGTAGGACCCACTGGTGTCACGTGGAGACACAGCTCCGCGTAGTCTGCTGTGCGGCTGCGTGAGAGGTAGCCAAGCTCAGGGGCTCGAGGAGGCGGTCACTCTGCACGCCGGTGGTGCTCGTCCATTGCCACGGGGCCACGGGGGTGCTGGCGCGTCGGCCACGCGTGGCCTGCATGTGGAAGCATGGTGTCTGCTTCACAGCGATTTGTTTTTCTGGTTAATCCTCACCCGAGGATATTTGTCCATTGATATATATATATTTAGTGAGAGTGGAAGGGAGAGAGACCCAGGAGAGACACTCGCTCCCCGTTTACTCAAAAGCAATATCCTCGGGCGAAGAGTTAGCCACAGCAGAAAGGTGGAAACCCCTGGGTTTCCTTCTGATTTTAGAAAGAATTTCCTGCCAAACCTGGCAGTCCCTGAGCTGACCCGCTCCCCTGCCAGGTGCCAGGTGCCAGGCGCACCAGGAGGCCGGGAGGCGGGGCGGGACTGGGCTGAGGACAGGCGGGCCCTGCGGGCAGGAGGGGGCTCCCAGAGCAGCCTGGGGGGTCTCCCTGGTCCTCATTCTGGCCTGGGGGCAGGGCCCGTGTTCCAGGGAGGGGAGGCTGGCTCTGAGGTGAGTGCACTGTCCTCAGGCATCCGCGCCCTCAGCAGGTGTGGCTGCCCCGAGAGGTGCCCGGCCAGCGCCCAGCAGTGCCCGCCTCGGGGACCCCGCTTCCTGGCCATTCTCACTGCTGTGGACGAGCCCCGTGGCCTCGGCCTCCCCGGCCCCCAGGACGGTGGCCAGGCGCGGGCAGGCGGGACGGAGGAGGAGGAGGAGGAGGAGGAGGAGGTGCGTGGACGGGCCGTCACGGATTCATCGGGAGGCTGGCCGGCTGCAGTCTCCCGAGGTCTGACCCCATGGCCGCGGCAGGTACAGCGTCACGGAGCGGAGCGCGTGCTGGACGGGGCGCGCCAGGTGTGGGAAACGCCCTCGGGCGCCCCTGGGAGGTCAGGCCGCCTCCGCCGGGCGGGCCGGTGCCACTTCTCTGCTCGGTCGGAGTGCCGAGTGCCAGGGCTTCCGCAGACGGCCGAGGCGGGCGCTGGCGCGGGCCTGACTCCAGGGCAGACGGGGCTTGAAGGAAGGAAGGGCGGGCCAGGTCTCCCGCCAGGCGTCATGTGCCCACACGAGCGAGAGCGTGTGGCTCGGTTGGTGGGAGCTTCGTCCCCCTCACCCGGAAGGTTGTGGTTTGACCCCAGGTCGGGGCGTGTACAGGAGGCGACCGGTGGATGTTTCTCTGGAGGGCGGGGTGGGGCCTGGCAGGGGCTGGGCGGCCCTGGGCATCGCCACCCGTGGGTCCCTGTTGGCAGGTCCGCCTCGCAGTCCCTCCCTGTCGAAGCCCTCGGCCAGGCTGGGCCTCCCTCCTCCCGGTCTGGGCTGGGCTGCCTCTCGGGCGGCGGAGGCAGACAGCGTCTGTGCCAGCTGGAGCCCTGCCTGTGCTGCCGGGCACTCCACGCGGCTCCTGGACGGCGGCCACGCCCGACCCGGGCACCTTCCCGACCTCTCGGAGGAAAGTAACGGGCCGGCCGGCCGGCCGGGCTTTGAGGGGCCCTGGCCGGGCACAGCAGGCACAGTCACTGGGCACCGGGGACGGTGCCACCTGGTCACGCTGGGGAGAAGGGGCACTGAGGGGCTGCCCTGGGCCCCAGGAAGATGGCGCTGGGTCTGGGCCGGAGGGGTGAAGCCTGGGCTGGGGGCGGGCAGGGCCAGGGCCCTGCTGGAGCCCCCGACGGCCTGGACATGAGGGCAGACGGGGCTGTGGAGGGGTGGGGCGTGTGGACAGGACACAGCAGAGATGAGGACAGCCTGGGTCTGGCTGGGCCGTGAGAGGACAGAGCGCCCGTCCACAGGGACAGAAGGCACAGGGAGGCGGCGTGGAAGGGGCCTGGGGAGGGCGGGTAGGCGGCTGTCCTGGCCAGGAGCTCAGCGGGGGCCCTGCAGCCTGCGTGGCCCGGGAGGCACCAGGCACAGCGTGGAGAGCACCAACCAGGAGACCCAGGGCCCTGGAGCCCAGCAGAGGCGACGCTGGGGATGGTGAGCAGCGGCTGTGCTGACCGCTCTGGTGGGGACCAGCTCCAGCCCAGAGACCTGCCCCCTCCGCGTTAATCACGCTCTTTATTCCCGTCTTGGGGACCTTGCTGGCCGGGAAGAGACCGTCCCTCCCGAGATTGGAGCCACTTCCTAGAGGCGGCAATTTAAGTTTAATTTTATTTATGACGGTGCTTGGCGTGACGATGGCCGACATGAGCATACAGGTGCCGGGTGTGGGCTCTCCATCGCAAGATCTGTCGAAGGCACCGTGTGGCCGCCCCCAAATCAGATCCTTCCTGTCCCCTCCGATTAGGACCCCTTCTCCCCGACTCCCTTCCCTCTGGCAGCCTCCGCCCTGGAGCCCCAGCCCCAGCCCCGCCCCGTCTACCCCTCAGACAAGCCGGTTCTCCCCGCCCAACCACAGGCCGGAGCCCACAACGGGAGTCAGAGCCCGATGTCACCAAGGCCAAGCTCGCTGTGACGGCCCTCCCCTCCCTCGCTGTCCTCAGAAACCACAGTCACGTGTCCGGGCTGTGTCCAGGGGGGACACGGCCCCCCTCCTGCCTCCGGCCCCCGCCCCTCGCCTCCCTGTGTGGCCTGTGTGCTGTGGCCCCCGCCCTCAGAAACTAAGCACCAGACGGCGCTCCCACGTCATTGAGCTCTCCGCGTCGTGCCCGGTCCCCCTCTACGTTAAATCCCGGACACAGTCAGGAAACACAGCCCCTCCCGGCTCGGCTCTCCCGGCTGCGCAGCCCCGGACGCCCAGCCCAGCCAGCGGCCCGCTCCCCGCCCCGGACAGACCCTGTCCACCTGGGAGAGCACACTGCTCACGCCCGCCCCTGCGGCCCGCGGGGGACCTGCCGGGAGCCCAGACACTGACCTGCTCTTTCCTGGTTTCATTCCCGTAGTCTTTTGGCCCAAAGCTGCCCCAGGACAAGGAAGAGCTGTGGCCAGTAGCGATGTTCAGGCCGGTGCCTTCTGGAACGATCCACCACAGGAAGGGCCGCTGAGCGGGTTTCTGTTCCCGGAACAGGCAGCCAACGTGGGAAAGAGCCATCGGCAGGGCAGTCGGAGTCCCCGATGCTCTGGACCCACTGTTTTTTTTCCTTCTTAAATATGTTTTTATTGCTTTTTAGGTAAAGAGGAGGGTGGAGAGAGAGAAGCATCAATGAGAGAGACACACTGATTGGCTGCCTCCTGCACATTCCCTACTGGGGATGGAGCCTGCAACCCAGGCATGTGCCCGGACCAGGAATCGAACCCGGGACCTCCTGGCTCAACCACTGAGCCAGGCCGGCCGGACGGGACCCACTGTGCTAAGCCTGAGGCCACGAGAGGCTGCGGCCGCCGCTGGACAGGCTCGGTGCTTGCCGCGACCACGAGGCACCCATGACCGCGCGACGCAGGGTGGCGGCCGGAGGCGGCTGTCGGCCTGTAATCGTGTCCCCGTGCCTGCGGGACCGCCCCGCCCGGAGCCGGCTATTTATATCTGCCCTGGGCAGGCGGCGGGAGCTGTGCCCACTGCTCAACAGACGGGTTCTCAGAACAAAACAGAACCTTCCCCGTCTCAGATGCCCCCGTCCGTCCATGCTGCCCTGGGCCATGGGCGTGCGTTTTGAGAACTCTGTCTGTGGGACCCTCCAGCTCCCTCCGGGGCCTCCTTTGGGCGGTTTGGGGGTGGAGGGGGGACAGAGGCGTCCTGGGCTGTAAGGCCTGGTGTTGGCCCCGGGGACGGGATGGAACGGGAGGCCCACATTCGCGGTGACTCACCGTGCAAACATCCCCCCCAGCCTGTCTGCCCCTCCAGGCCTGGCCACGAGGCCCCGTGGGCTCCTGACCCCAGGCCAGGTGCCTGCAACTCGGGACGGGGTCGTGGACGGGTGCCCCACAGAGACAGCGCTCGGTGAGGCGGGGCCAGCTGGTGTCCGGCTCTGGGAGAGCCTCCTGGTCGGTCTGATGTCCACTCTCAGCCGCCTCTGCCAGGCCCAGCTTCTCCCTCACAGCTGCTCGGGGAAGGACAGGCTGGCTGTGGGGACGTCCATGTCCGAGCCATGTCCCCAGGCCCCTGCACTGTCCCCAAGCCCCTGCCCTGGAGGTGTACCTCTCCTTCGCTGGGCTGGCCCCTCTCACCGGCACCCCAGGGACCCCAGCACTTCTCCCTGCGATGCTGGCACCCGCTGTGCTGACTTGCACCGTCCCTGTGGTCACCATTGCAGCCTGCCCATCCACTGGTGCGTGCAGGCCCCACCCCCCACCCACCGGGCACAGGGGTAAAGGGCGCTGTCCTGCGAATAACTTGGCTGGAGGCCACTGTGAGCACCTGCCGTGCCCGCTGGTCTCTGCACACCCATTTCCTCCCCCTGCCACCTACGGGGACAGCCAGCATCCTGGGCAGGGACTGTCCCTCCTTCCTCCCCCCTCCCTCCCTCCCTCCCCCCTTCCTCCCTCTCTCTCTGCCTCCTTCTTCCGTTTCTGGTTGGGTTCCCGGCGCTCAGCATAAGGGGTAACATGTGAAATGTGCTCCGTGATTTTGCTGGGAGACTGATCAGTGAAGGGGCCTTGCCCAGTCCCGTGAGGACCAGGTCAGCAGCCGCTCAGGCCGTGTCTCCTAGTGCCGGGCGCACACGTGCTGTGCTCAGGGGGCCAGGCCAGCGCTGCCCTCCGGTCCCCGGGGCTCCCTCATGTCCGTCCCAGAGAGGCCGTGGGGGTCACACAGGGGCAAGTGGGGGGCGTGCTGGAGTCAGGAACCTCCTGACATGCGAGGCTCTGGCCAGCCGCTGGTTCTAAGGGCCGTGGGCAGCGGGGACACTGCCTCGGCCGCTCTGCCGGCGCTGCACGGGACTCGTGCTTCCGCTGCCCTGTGCCGGCCCCGCCGTGGGCTGGTGCTGTGGGCTGGTGGCCGTGGGCTGGTGGTGTGGCTGGTGCTGTGGGCTGGGGGCCGTGGTCTGGTGGTGTGGACTGGTGCTGTGGGCTGGTGCTGTGGGCTGGTGCTGTGGGCTGGTGGTGTGGGCTGGTGGCCGTGGGCTGGTGGTATGGGCTGGTGGTGTGGGCTGGTGGCCGTGGGCTGGTGGTGTGGGCTGGTGGCCGTGGGCTGGTGGTGTGGGCTGGTGCCATGGGCTGGTGCTGTGGGCTGGTGGCCGTGGGCTGGTGGTGTGGGCTGGTGCCGTGGGCTGGTGCTGCGGGCTGGTGCTGCGGGCTGGTGCTGCGGGCTGGTGCTGTGGGCTGGTGCCATAGACTGGTGGCCGTGGGATTCAGGGCCAGCCACTCGAGTCACAGCGGGAGGGAGCGAGGCCCCACCACGTGCCTCCCGGATGGGCAGACGGGAGGCAGCGCAGCAAACAGGCAGGCCTGGAAGGGAGGCCGAGGCTGGTGCCCAGGCTGGCGGCCCAGCATGTCTGGATGCTCGTCAGGCCTGAACCCCGCGGCTCTGCCAGCTCGTTCGTTCCCGGGCAGCGGCCGGGGGATACCAGCAGCCTTGGGGCCCTTTCCACCAGCAGGGAGGTCTCCGGCTCCCGGGCGCCCAGCTGGGCGTGTCAGGGGTCTGGGTGCTCTAGTCCAGGGACCCCCAGACATGGCTCTTCTCTCCTGCTCCCGTGAGGGGGCAGGCAGTTCTTTCCTAAAACCCTAAACCCCAGGACCCTTCAGGCTTACAAGCTGCCTGCGTGCTGCCAGCTACATCGTCCCTGGCTGCTGAGGGAGGGAAAGGGGACGGGGGAGGAGAGGGACACAGAGACTGAGAGAGACACACAGAGCTAGAGAGACACAGGGAGGGGAGAGACACAGAGAGAGGGAGAGACAGAGAGAGGGGCAGGGGGAGGGAGAGGGTGGCAGAGACCACGCTGTTAGGCTCCAGCCACCCTCCATGGCCGGGCTGAGATGCACCGCTATGTCCTCGGCTTCTCCCTGGAAGCCAGCTCCCCGGCCGAGTCCCATCACCTTTGAAGGTCACATAAAAGGAAGTTGCTCTTTAAAGACCCCTGCGTGAGGTCCCGGCGTCCATGGAGCAAAGGGAGGGGGGAGACAAATGCTCTCAGACAGCTGGGCAGTCAGCAGAAGGCCAGCCGCCCTGCCAGCCACCTGTCCTCCCCCACGACCCCTTTGGAAACCAGCCGGCCCCCCAGACACCCCCAGCCCCGTCACCCCCGCTGGTATCTGGGGCTCCCACAGTGAGGAGAGACCCCCCCCCCACCCGCCTTCTGGCTGCTCCAGCTTCCACCCAGTGAGGGGCAGATTCTGCAGGCACCCGACTTGGCCCTCCCACGCCAACCCCCCCCCCCCCCCCGCCTTCTGCGTGCAGGAGGCAGCCGACCCATGGTTCTCTCTCATCATTGATGTTTCTCTCTCTCTCTCCCTCTCCCTTCCTCTGAGAAAGCAATAAAACTATTTTTTTAAAAAATAAATGAAATTGTAAGGGCATGCGTGCCTTCCCGAGGCCCTGAGGAGTGAAGCTAATGAGGGAACTTTCCAGAGGAGATAGTGTCCTGCGGCCTGTGCTGTGGGCCCTCCGGGACCTGCCGGGAGGGGTCCTTCTCCCGTCCGCCTCAGTTTCTCTGTGGACAAAGGGAGACTCGGCCTTCTATCCCGGGGCGGGGGGGGAGGGCGCTGACCCTGGATGACCCCTGGGCCACTACTGACTATTGGGTGGCAAGACCCCCTGCCCCTCCTGGTCTCCCCAGCATCCTGCAGCCCCGTGTGCTGTCGCCGCAGGGTTTCGTGTGCTGGTCCTGGCCGTTCCAGGCCCCCCAGCCATCGCTCGGGTCTGCTCAGGGCGCAGGGCTGTGGGCGGCGGCTGAGCTGCGGGCGGAGACGGTGACCTGGTGAGGCCAGGCTTCTGGGAAAGTCGGTCAGCCTGTGACTAAGTCCCGTCTGAAGCCTGAGCGCCCGCCCCCGGCCCCCGATAGAGCAGATAGGGCCGCGCCTGGCCGCCACCACGTCCGGGGGGGCCCTAACGGTCCGCTTTGATTCCGCAGTTTTTCCAAACCCAAAGCATGATTCACATCCCAGACCCGCGTGTGGAATTCCTGCAAACAGCCGAGGAATCCGCCTGCTTCTGAGCGGTGCCCCGCTTGCTCCTTGGGGGGCGGCTGGGATAGGCCGTGGAGACGGGCACCGGGTCCTCCTGGCTGAGCCCGCACCCCCTTCCTCCCCCTCCCCCCGGAATGATGCCCGGGTGTGGGCGAGACAGCAACGCCCTCGTCCCGGCTGGGGACACACTGGGACCCCGAGGACTCCCGAGGCCCCCCCCACGCTCCGCGGAGCCGGGAGAGAGGAGAAGGACCCGCCTGTGGATGGGGTGTGATTGCTGACAGGGACATGGTCTGCTCCGTGTCTTTTATCTGAGCGGCATCGGCCCGCCGGGAGCAAGGCGACCAGAGATAGAGACACAGGAGCAGCGGCTCCCTGGGCCTCGGAGCCGTGGGCGGGAGGGGGCGGGGGCTGGGGATGCGACAAGGCGGCCATTGTCCGGCCACGAGGGGCCAGCTTCCGCTCCGGCCACGGGGGCCACGGGGGCTGGGGGGGAGGGCCAGGGGGAGGGCCGGCCCCGTGGGAACTGAGCGGCTGGCGTTCTGCCGGCTGCCTGGGGGGCTCATCTCGGCAAAGCCAAGGGGCACCCCGGGATGGGGGCTGTCTCCCCAGGAAAGGTTCCCTGAGACTGGACTCCGAGCCATGCCCGTTTGTATGTGCCTAGTAGACCCTGCGTAGTGTTGGAGTGAGCGAACAAGGGGGGAGGGAGAGAGAGAGAGAGAGAGAGAGAGAGAGAGAGAGAGGAAGGGAGGGAAGCGAGAGGGAGGGAGAGAGGATTCTCGATGCAAATGCAACTCGCCTCTCTCTCTCCCGTGACTCCTGGGCCTGGCGGCTCCCCTCCTTGGCACCCGCCCCCCCCCCCCCAGTCCCACTGCAGTCCTGGAGGCTTGGGAAGTGGGGGATGCTGATGCCGTCGGGGGTGTTCCCTGCGCACGGGACCGCTGGGCGTGAGAGAGAACCTGGCCGGCCATTCCAAGGGAGAAAGCAAGTGCCCCGGGGGCCATTTGCTGAGGAATTGCCTGTGGCCACGGCTCGGACAAAGCTGCTGCTGCTGCAAGCAGACCGCTCACCCGTTCCCACGGATCCGCGCCGTGGCAGGCGCTGGAGCCCACGCGGAACCGTGTGGAGGCTTTGTGTCCGGCTTCGGCGTAAGGGCCCAACGCCCCAGGCCGTGGCACTTCACCTCCAGCGTGGTGGGTGGCAGAGCCGGGGTTCACCGTGTCTCACGGGGCGCCTCCAGGCCCCCGCCACCGGCCTTCTCCACCGCGGGGGACTCTGACGCCCACGTCCATGTCTGTCTCCTCGAGGAGGCGGGCTCCCCGCAGGGAGGGCGGCTTCGTGCCCCCTGGAGCCCCGGGTGGGTGACAGGCCTGTCTGTGTCTCCCCAGAGGAACCCGACGGGACCTGACGCGGCCACCTGGGGCCCAGCCTGTGTGGGGCCTGAGGCGCCTCCCTTCGCCCACCCACCAAGCAGCCCTGGCCTGCCCTCTGGTCACCATCTGGGCAGATAGCCTATCAGTGTTGGGATGGCGGCCAGACCTGGTCAGGGATCACCCCTGACACGTGCGGGATTAGTAAAGGCGCTGGTGCACACAGACCAGACGGTCTGGCCTGTCCTGCGGGAGGGAGGCTGGAGGGGCCGGAGGGGGCGCAGCTGATGGTCCTGCCACGCAGCGGGGCCGGCACTGGGTCGCCTGGGCTCACAGGAACAGCTGTGTCCTGCGGGACACGTGGCACGGGGGTGGGTGCGTGCCGTCCGTCTCTGTGATGTGCCGGGTGTGGGGAGACAGGCCTGCACCCCCCAGCGCCCCGCACATCGGGTCCATGGCACAGCCTGGCTCCCCGTGACGGACCTGGGTCCTGGCTGGAGGCACTCACCCGGGCCACTCTGCATCCTCCTGCTGCTGCCTCCCTCCCCCAGGACCTCCTGGGCTCCACCCTCGCCCACAGCCGACGTGTCCGCCCGCGGAAGAGGCCACTCCCGCCGGGGATCCTAATTGTGTCCAGGCCTCACAGCCCCTGGGGAGCCTGGCACTGCGGTTCTTGGCCCCTCCGCTGCCTCCCAGCCCCGATTGCAGCTCAGCAGACGGGCATGAAATTGCCACCTTGAGCCACAGCGGCTGAGCTACAGATGGGCAGCCTGTCCCTGGAGGGTGAACCCCTCTGGCTGTGGCCCCTCAGACCAGCCTGAGTTTCGGGGCAGCGAGCACAGTGTTGAGAGGCCTCGGTGACCCCGTGCTGCACACGTTGAGCGGCTGCGTTCTGATTGCCCGGCGGGCCGGCTTCCCTGACACCCCTGTCACTTTCTGGTGACTTCTCCCAGGAGTGGGATTAAGCCGGGGCCTGGTTAACCCGGCCTTTCCCCATTAATGCCCGTCCCTCCCACTTGCCTCCAGACACCCTCCCTTCCCCAGGAGAATGGTGTCTCTCACGTCCAGTGTGTCCAGGACAGAAGCCAATGGGGCCACCCCTCCCAGGAGAGGGCTGCTATCTGCGGGGAGGGGGGGGCGAGGGGAGGGGGGGGGGGAGGCAGCCGCTGGGAGGATGAGGGGCTGGGCCTGGTTCGATGGCTTCCCGCTGGGCAGACCCACGGGCACATCTGCTGAGGTCTGTGCGCGCCTGGGCTGGGTCAGCGAAGTGGGCCCACAGTGCCCGCCGCCCGAGTCTGCACGGCCCACGGCGAACGGTGCTTTTCCGCTTTAAAAGGTTAGCCGGAAAGAAGACTGTTTTGGGACACACAGAAGTGATGTGCAATTCAAATGTCAAGTCCATGAATCAAGCTTGGCTGGAACGTGGCCACGCCCGTCACTCATGATTGTCTTGGGCGGCCCTGGCCCGCGGCTCAAGCGGAGTGGAGGCAGCGGAGGCGCGTGGCCTGCAGAGCCGCGAACAGTGCCCTCCAGCCCTCTCCCCCACAAGCCCCTGACGCGTCTGGGTCTCGGGCCTGAACCTCCAGGGCTGTGGCCTGGGGAGCCTCTGCTGAGTGTGAGGGTCACTCTCCCTAGAGCAGTGGTTGGCAAACTGCGGCTCGCGAGCTGCGGTTTGCCGCTCTGTTGACTAATGAGTTTGCCGCCCACTGGGATAGGGGCTTAATCACAAGGAACAACAACAGCCTGTAATTATTGGAATCGAGAGTCTAGGTCAGTGGTCGGCAAACTCATTAGACAACAGAGCCGCAGTTTGCCGACCACTGCCCTAGAGGAAGACTGGCTGCACAGGCCTGTGCTCACACAGCTCTCACACCCATGCACATACCCATGCACATACCCGCACACACACCTGCACTCACACCCGTGCTCACACCCCCCCCACACACACCTGCGCACACACCCGTGCTCACATCCATGGTCACACCCCCCCACACACACCCATGCTCACACCCCCACACACACACCTGTGCACACACCCGTGCTCACACCCATACTCACACCCCCACGCACACACCCGTGCTCACACCCACACACACACCCGTGCTCACACCCACACACACACCTGTGCACACACCCGTGCTCACACCCATGCTCACACCCACACACACACCCGTGCTCACACCCACACACACACCCGTGCTCACACTCACACACACACCTGTGCACACACCTGTGCTCACACCCATGCTCACACCCGTGCTCACACCTATGCTCACACCCACACACACACACCCGTGCTCACACCCGTGCTCACACTCATGCTCACACCCACACACACACACCCATGCTCACACCCGTGCTCACACCCGTCACACACCCATGCTCACACTGGAAGACCAGCCAAGGACCCCAAGAATCCATGCTTTCAGTGCTTTGGGTTCATTTTAGTGACAGTCGGGGGACAAAATTCACACCCCTGCTGGCTGACAGGCCCTTGATGGTTAACAGCCCCGCCCACCACTGCCTCCCCCCCCGCCCCCCCCCCATTCTCGAAACACGGATGCCCGCACAAGTCCACGCAGGTTCTGGTCCTTCGACGCTCTGGGGCGCATCATTCAGCTCAGGTGTTTCTTCTCTAAATCCCCCGTCTCCTGCCCCACTCTTACTCCCCCATCCTCCCTCCCCCCATCCCCTCCCTCCCTCTTTCTGCCCCAGAACTAGCCTCGGCCCCCTCTGGGCACCCACCCCACCTGTACAACACACACATGTCACACTCATGGCTAGCGAACGTCTGACACGCTTGTTGTACGGGCTCCTCCGACGGTCTTGTCGGGGAGCCTGGTGCTGAGCTGCAGAGGAGCCCTCGGAGGGGGGCCTGCACGGTCCCGCGTGGCTGCCGGCAGCGCCAGGCCCGGCCGGGCTGCGGGGAGCTCTCGGATGACTAGAGGGGAACCGCAGCGCTCTGACGTCACATGGGGTCGGCGTGTGGGCGGGTGGAAGAAGCCGGCTTTGGACGTGAGGCGGCCGCGGCTCCCACGGACCGGGAAGGTTCCTTGGCGCCGGTCGGAGCCGTGGGAGGAAGGGCTGGGCTGCAGGGGCAGCCACGGGCGTTCGGAGCCCTCCTGCGGGCCAGGCTGATGAGTTTTCCAGAACCGCCGAGGGCCCGGAGCCGCCTTACAAGCCTGAATGGACAGAGGGGAGGCCAGGCTCGGTAATTCCTTTTCAAGAAGCTGTTCTTGGCCCGCCCGCCGCGCTCTGACAGCCGTTCCATGACGACATCCCGGAGGCGAGAAGCTCCCAGCCGCGGCTCAGCGAGCCACCGGTTGGCAGCCACGTGACTGGTTCTTTCACGCCCAGGCCCGAGTGCCACAGGGGGCCGTGGGGGCGGCCGGGGACCCCGAGGCTGCGACACCTCTCACAGGCACTCAGGGCCCGCGAGGCAGGCGTGAACGCATGGGGCCTGGGGCTGGCTCAGACCACGCAGTGCGCGGCCACGAGGGGGCCCCGAGGCAGAAGCTGGGGAACGGGCGGTGCCCTGACTTGCACGGGGTGGTGGCCTCCGTGGCCTCATCTTGCGGAGTGTCTGTTCGGCGAGTTGCTTGTCAGAACCACCTGCAGCTCTTTCCCGTGCCGGCCACGGGCTCAGGACCTGGAATGTCCTGGAAGCTTCTCCTCCCAGCAGAATCCCCAGGGCGGAGCACAGGGGTCTGCGTTTTATTTTTTTAAATATTTATTTATTTTTATTGATTTCAGAGAAGAAGGGACAGGGAGACAGAGAGATAGGAGGATCAATGATGAGAGAGAATCATGGATCGGCTGTCTCCCGCACGCCCCCCACTGGGAATCAAGCCCGCAACCCAGGCCTGCGCCCTGACCAGGAATCCAACCGTGACCTCCTGGTTCATAGGTCGACGCTCAACCACTGAGCCACGCCAGTCGGGCTGGGGTCTGCATTTTAAATTCAAGTCCTGGCTGCCCGTGGCCTGGCTGACCGTGGGCCTGGCTGACTGTGGGCCTGGCTGACCGTGGGCCTGGCTGACCGTGGCCTGGCTGACCGTGGCCTGTCTGACCATGGGCCTGGCTGACCGTGGCCTGTCTGACTGTGGCCTGGCTGACTGTGGGCCTGGCTGACCGTGGGCCTGGCTGACTGTGGCCTGGCTGACCGTGGGCCTGGCTGACCGTGGGCCTGGCTGACCGTGGCCTGTCTGACTGTGGGCTGGCTGATCGTGGCCTGTCTGACTGTGGGCTGGCTGACCGTGGCCTGTCTGACTGTGGGCTGGCTGACTGTGGGCCTGGCTGACCGTGGGCCTGGCTGACCATGAGCTGCTGTGGATCTGGACCAGTGCTGTCCAAATCTCTGGACTTCTGTGTGTGGATGGGATGGCCATGCTGTGAGCGTGGTGGCCACTCGACATTTGCGATGGGGTTAGTGCCGCTGAGGAAGTGCATGTTAAATTGTATTGAATTTAATGCGCAGCGAGTGACTGTGACACCGCTCAGCACGGTGGCTGGACCGTCAGTGGCGGGGCCGCGGTCTCCCAACCCTGAACAAGGGCCAGGCGTGACTGGCCAGCTGAGACTCGGGCCTGGGCTGGGTGTGGGACAAGCCCACACTGTGAGTGACTTCGCTTCAGGCGCACTGGAACCCCAGCGGCCAGAGGGGGTAAGTAAAAGGTCACGAGCCTGGCCAGGGTTCGCGGGTCGGAGTTTGAATGTCTCTGAAACCATCCCCGGTCCCCGTGGCAGTGCAGGGGGAATACAGTCAGTTGGTTTACATGTGGGCATCCAGGTGCCTCAGAGATTCTTGCTTCAGAACTGAGAACGTAGAAAAACATGCCCAAAACCCCATATAAAAGTTCCTCAAGCCCCATAAAAATGAACGGGCCCAAAACTCATCTGGCCATCTGGTCAACCTCTGATATCATCTACACACCAATAGGCTGTCAACCTTCCCAAAGCTTCCAGGACATTCCAGAAGCCCCAGAGCAGCCGCTGCATGGCTTCCGAATGGCCGGTACCATCCCTGCTCATGCTCTGGCCGTCTGCTCAAACACCGGTCAGCTCGACTGTGCTCCTGCTCACCCTGACCTGGCCTGTTGGGATGCAGGGTCCCCTACCTCAGCCTGACCGCGTGCCCCTTAGCTACCGGCGGGCCCTGCGGCGGGCCCAGCCTGTGAGATGTGTTGGAGGAAGCCCCGTCGTCCAGCCTTCGAGAACAGTCTCTGCAGAGGACGGGGTGTCCGGGCGCCAGCAGACACCCCCACCCCAGCAGCATTGCTCAGGCTGAGGTGACCCAGACTTTCCCGCGCTGACTCACAGCCTGGAGGGGACAGCAGACGGGCGCAGTCCTTCTGGAAGTCCCATCCAAAGAGGAGAAAAGTAGGTCAGCCCTGGGCGTTAGGCAGTGAGGGACCCCACAGGCCCTCCTGCCTCGGCGGCTGGTGTGTCTCAGTCCCCGGGGCCTTGAATTCCACCTGTGCAGACCTCCGAGCACCTGCCCCCACCTCCCTTCTGGGCCAGGGCCACAGTTCCCCTGCGCCCCACTCAAGCCGCACTGGTGCCAGCCCAGGAGCTGGTCCCGGGGACCTCAGCGATGAGGGTGCTCGGGGTAAAGGCTGAGCTGGGAAGAATGGCCCGGATTCCCACCGACGCTCCCCTCCCCGCTGAGCCTCAGGCCTCATCTGTGAGGCCGGGCTGAGCGCCTGGTCCCAGGAGAGAGAGACACTTCCATGTTTCAGGGGCCCACATGGAGCCTGGCAGACACCAGACACGCGATGCCTGGGACGGGGGTGAGTGTCCCCATCATCTCTGCATCTTGGGCGGAGGTCGACCCCGGGTGGGGGGCTCTCGGCACCAGGCTCTCGCGGGCTTTGCACCCACGGCTGTGAGCTGGGGCGCGACTGGGCTGCCCGTGGGTTTTTAAACCCTCACCCGAGGATGTGTTTGTTGATTTTTACCGGAGAGAGAGAGGAGGAGAGCGAGAGAGAGGAAACATGGAGGCGACAGAGCAACATGGGTTGGCTGCCTCCCGGGCACGCCCCGCCCAGGGAGGGCGCTCACAGCCCAGCTCCGTGCCCTGATGGGAACCAAAGCTGAGAACCTGGACGCTCCTGGTGCGCAGGACGGCGCTTCCGACAGCAGAGCCACCGGCCAGGGCGCCTCGCATTTTCCTTCTTATTCCGCTGGGTTTCTGGTGAAGCCCCAGAAAATGTGTTTGGAGCATTACGTAACCCGTGACCAGCAGACGAGAACTTCCTCATGTTCACGGGGCAGCGCCCGCCCTTTTTCTGCGACGTGAACTAAAGACCGATCGTCAGGCAAATGCAACCAATGCCAATCCCCCCCCGCCACCCCAACCCCCAAAAGGCCATTTGTCAACCCAAGTTTAAATCGACCGTTCATTGTTTTGTTTAAAAAGTAAACAAAGCCCCAGCATGCTTTGCATCCAGGATGTCGGGTTGCTGGTCTGAGTGGAAGCCAATAGTTTGCTCGAAAACGCGGCCCAGATCGGCGGTGGGGCGGGACACAGCGCACTGAGGCGTCTCTGGGCCTCCGTCAGGGGCTGTGACAAGGACACTGTCCCCTGGGTGTCTGCTGAGAACGAAAGTGACCGAGTTTGCGCTTAGCCCACCTCCTGAGTCCACCCCACGTTCTGGTTCCAAACTGAATGCAATTAAGGGAGCTGGTGACCTCCACGCTTGAGTTATTGACACGGGCCGGGCCTGAGCACCCGGCTGGGCAGGGTCCCACTTTCCCAGGGACCCTCTGGGAGGTGGAGACGGGGGGCATGGGGGCGGGGAGGGGAGTGCGTTCACCGGAAACCATCTCCTGGCTCTGAGAATGGCTGAGGCTTGAGGGACCCTCAGACAGAAGCCCCCGGGAAAGGTCGGTGGCGCTGAGCCCCTGGTGGGGGAGGGAGAGCCGTGGGCCATGTCTGCCCCTGCGGACCCCGCCTTTCCCGCACAGCGGCTCTTCCCGTAGCTGAGGACAGCTGCTTAGGAACCACGGCTGTGGGGCGCCCGCAGGAAATCCCGGCTTGCCGTGGGTAAGGGACGATCCTTCCTCCCACCCTCCCCTCAGGGTGAGGTGCCATGAAGGGCTTGGGGGTAAGCTGGCCACCCCCGGCCTTGGGGAGTGGACCGCGGGCAGGTCTGCTCAGGTCTGGTGGATGCTCCATGACCGGCCCAGGACGAAGTGCCTGCCGATGTCCGTGGTGTAAACACTCTCACCGCGGCTGGTTTCAGGCCAGCAGCATGAGGCCCGAGCAGAGCACATGGCCCGCTGCTCTGAGCCATCCGAGCCGGCTCCGGCCTCCGCGGACGCCCCCGGCACCTGGCGAGGGACGCTCAGGCCAAGCAGCCGGGTCACGATTAGATCTTGGGGAGTCTGCGGGGGTGAGAGCGGCCGTGGGCGGCCAGTCCGGGGCCAGTGAGGAAGGCGCTCGCACCAGCTCCGCGATTATTCCGTGTGCAGGCCTCTGAGTGGCCAGTTTAGGAACAAACACGCTGCCCAGCACCCCCCCCCCCGCCCCAGTCCAGCCAGAGCGAGCCTGACACCAGCGAGCATGGGCCGAGCGCCTCTGCGGGCACAGGTGAGGCGTGAACCGTCTCGCCGAGTCCTCGAGGTTCTCTCCGAGGCTGCCCGGCCTGCGGGCAAGGAAACTGAGGCCCGGAGAGGCCACGCGTGCCCTCTGAGCTCGGAGCCTCCACTCACCGCAGGGAGGGGTCCGCCTCTGCTCCGGGGTCACCACAGCAGGAGCCGCATTGGAAGGGCTGGTGACGTCGTGCGCATAGCTGGGGAGGTGGGTAGGGGGCGAGGGCAGGAGGGCCCGGTGACCGGGCGAGAGGCAGAGTCAGCTGGGCGGCCACCCCCTCCGGGCGCCCTCCCTCCTCACCGAGAACCCTGGCGCTGGTGGGAGCGGGCTGTGCCGGGACCTGCAGGCTGGACGCTGCAGTGGGCGCCGCTGCTTCCCGTTAAAACGAGCCTCGCCGACAACGTGGAGGGAACCCAGTCGCCGTTCGCCGTGGGCGCGTTGCCTTGATTTTCCATCAGGAGCTGCTCCCCTGCGCCACATGGCACGCGGGCGCGGGCTTCACAGGCGCTCCCTGCCGGGCAAGGCCGAGGCACAGCCTGGGGGCCGGGGAGGGATCTCATTCGCGCACCGCACGCTCTGTTTCGTGTTCCTTGGCACGGAGTCGGGGTTCTCCTGGGCTGAGGGGTGGCACGCGAATGCCGAACGGGCAGCCATGCCAGCTGCTGCCCGGCCACAGTTGGCTGAGCTCCGGCAGGTGGGTGAGCCCGAGATGCCCCTATGGGAAGTGCCTCCTGGCGCCAGACACCCCGCTTGCGTGGGGTCCCACTGGTCGCTCACACCTGAGAGTCCTGGGCTCTCCGGGGAGCGGGCGCCCACCTGGCGCAGGGCTGTCACCTGCAGCTGCCCTAACGAAGGACCACGGCCGGATGGACGGGCGAACGGATGGATGGATGGACGGGCGGACTGGGTGGCTTCAGGTGACAGGAGGGGACTCTCTCTCAGCTCTGGCGGCCAGAAGCCATGTTCCCTCTGGAGGCCCCAGGGAGGGGTCCCCCAGCCTCTCCAGCTCCTGGCGCCTGGGCCCTCCATCGCCGTGGGTCTGCCATGTAATCCCGCTGTCTTCCCTTCTCAGGACGCCCCGGTGACGGCTGGGGCCCGGGGCTGAGCCAGGACAAGCTCTTTATCTCCAGGCCCTTAAGGCAGGCGCAGCTGCAGGACCCTGCACCCTAATAAGGTCACGGATCAGGTTCTGGGGTGGGAGCCGCGGCCTGTTTTGAGCCATTGTCAGCCAAATTGCCCGGGGTCCCCACATCAGCTTGACACCACTCCTTCCCGCATCTCCTGGCCTGCCCCGCAGGCTCCCTGGGTCAGCGTGGGTCTGACCGGTCCTGCTGGGAGCCAGCACCCTGGGGGGTCGGGCTTGGAGCCCCCCCCGCCCCTCCCCTGGGAACTCCACGCCTGCCGGTGCCCATTCTTAGACGCCCTGAGCCTGAGCCCTCACCCGCGAACTGGGGACACTCTTCGTGTCGTGGCGAGAGGGTGCGGAGTGACGGGCGTGCGTGTTACGGCAGCTGCCTCCGCCCCACGCCCCGTGGCACCCCGGGCCCCACGCAGCCGCAGCGGCCCAGCGCGGGGACTGTGCTCTGAGACTCTGAGGAGCAAATGACTTCGTCCTGGGTCCCACTCCCAGCCAGGAGGCTCACTGCAAACGCCGTCCTCCCTGCACTTCCTCTGATGGAAGGACGTCTAACCTGGGGCCTGTTTCCATGGAAAATGCTGGTTTAACGCTAACAATGAAAACGAGCAGAACGGGGCCCCACGGGGAGAGCAGCCCAGCGGTGCTGCTTCCAGACCCTGGCCTCCTGCCACCTGGGCCTGCCCGGCGCCAGCCCCCGGGACGCCAGCTGCTAGCAGGTACCACGGCCCTCGCTCCACACTGTGGCTGGCCCCTCGCTCCACACCTGTGGCCAGCTCGGTGTCTCCTCGGCCTCGGCGTGGGCAGTGCCAGGGGCCTCCAGGCGCAGAGGGCTGCATATTTGTCTGGCGGCAGGGGGTGGAGTAGGGCCCCTCCCCGGTGCCTGCGACCTCATTGGGAAAAGGGTCTCTGCAGACGTCATTGGGCTCAGGCTCTTGAGATGAGGAGGCCATGTGGGTTGTCCACGGGGCCCTCTGTGCCATCGCGAGCGTCCTTGTAAGAGGGAGGCGGGGGAGATGAAGTCACAGACGCGCGGAGGAGGGGCGTGTGGAGGTGGAGGCAGAGACGGAGCGATGTGGCCACAAGCCAAGGACACCTGGCACCGCCAGGAGCTGGGAGAGGCAGGAGGGACCCTCCCCTGGGGCCTATGGAGGGAGCGAGGCCGTAGAACACCTGGACCTCAGACTTCCGGCCTCCAGGGCTCGGAGAGAACACACGTCTGCCGTTTCCATCGCCCATCGGTGGTCTGTTAGGACAGCAGCCCCGGCCTAGTGGACGGACCGGGGCGCTGTGATGGCCGCAGGACAGCCGCTTCCTAAGCAGTAAGCGTGGGTGTTTCAACAGACGGGCAGGTGTGTCTGGGCATCGGAGCGGCTTCCCCTGGACAGGGAGGGGCCAGGGGACACAGCGGCGGCCTCAGCAGCCGACATCCCGCAGGGCCGCAGGAGAGTCCGGGTCCTCAGCACCTAGACGACAAGTGGGTGTCAGAAGCTTTTGGCTCTAGCCCCGTGGACACTTGGTCTCCTGAGTGGGAGGCCCGGGCTGCTCAGCGGGGAGGATCCCACGGGCCCGATGTGGGGGCGTCGCAGGCACCTGGAGTGCTGTGTGCGTCCGGGGGCAGCCGCTGACCACTGGGCAGCTCTCGTGTCCAGGTGGTCCTTTCTAAGAGTTCCAGCGAGGACTTGCCCAGCAGGCTCTTCCTGGGCTGCAAACCCAGCCTCGTCTGCACAACTTCCCCGGGACCTGCCCAGCGAGGCCGGCAGTAGGACGTGTCTGAGCGACGCTGTCCACATCCTCTCAGACTCGCTCTAAAGCCCAGCCTGACGGGTGTCCATCCGGGGCCACTCTGCCTGGGCCCCCCTACTCAGCCAAGTCCCCCCCGGCCCGACAGGAACGCGGGGGCCCGGGAGGCAGCCTCGTGAGCTGACCTGGAGCAGAGCCGTGTGGCAGGGGGCGCAGTGCTGGGCGCCGTGGGGGCCACCAGGGCCCTTTGCCTCTCCTCTGGGTCCTGGGTGCTCGCTGCTGCCCTGTCCCCGCGGCCCCTGGGCGGCTGCTCGGCCTTTGGGAGACTCGGCCTCGGGGAGCTGTGCCATGAGGGGAGAGCAGCCCCCCGCGGCCACGTGTCAGGTCTGAAGGGTGCTGTCTCCGGTTGCCGGGCCCTGCGCGGAGCGGGGCTGGCGGTCCTGGTGGTGTTGCCTCCGAGCTGGAGGCTCTGGGAGGAAAACAGCTCCTTTGCTGGGTTCTGGGTTGGGGGGATGCGGACCTGGGGGGCTGGGTGGGCGGGTGGAGGAAGAGCCTTCATTGCATGGGGTTGTGGAGATTTCCACTTGCGGGGGGGGGGGGGGTTCCGTGGGCCCACCAACCGAGCAAACCCACAGAATTTCCGATGGACTCGCGGGCCCTGGACTCAGCGTGACAGGCAGGACCAGGGCACAAGGCTCCCGACTCCCGTGTCCTGCCAGCGCTGCCCAGCCCCGGCCCATGTGCTCTGGCTCACTCACCAAATCTTGTCCGGCACAGGCCCTGGGAGGGTCGGGTGCCCCGGTCAGGCGCAGGGGCCCCTGCTGCAGCTGGAGGCGGATTGGGAACACCACGCACCCCACTGCTTTCAGGGGTCAGGCTCCCACGGCGTTGCATGTGCTCGGCCGTCACAGAGACGGTGACCATCTCCCTGCACCCCCTGGCGCGCTCCTGACGCAGGCCCACGCACGGGCACCACCTTCCCCGAAAGGGCAGGCACGTCTCGGTGGGCAGGGAGGCCTGTGCGTGCCCTTCACGCTGTGCCCACTCTCACACGCAGCGTGGACAGCGCCACGGGCCTGACCCTCAACGCCATGTGCCCAGGAGTGAGGTTATCAGGGTGCACAGGCAGCCGGGGTGTCCCTCCCGCGGGACACGGTCCCACCCGCGCCCCCTCGCGGTCAGAATGTGCCCATTGTTCTGGGAAACCGGGTGCCCTAACCCTAGGATTTCTCCAGAAGGCCACAGGCCCCTCCAGATCCCCATGTGGAAGCCCTGGCACCCAGGCAGGATTCGGAGACAGGGCCCTGGGAGCTGCGATGAAGGTGAAACCAAGCCGTCTCCCTCTGGCCTCAGCCCGCGTCCTGGCTTACCGATCAGGAGAGACGCGCACAGGATGAAAGGCAGCCAGGAGGACCATGTCCACTTTTTAAAAAGCGTATATTTTTATTGACTTCAAGAGGAAGGGAGAGGCGGGGAGAGAGAGAGAGAGAAACATCGATGATGAGAGAGGATCACGGATCGGCTGTCTCCTGCGTGTCCCCTACTGGGGATGGAGCCTACAACCCGGGCCTATGCCCTGACCAGGAATCGAACCGTGACCTCCTGGTTTACAGGTTGATGCTCAGCCACTGAGGCCGCGCCACATCTTCTTCTCGTACCTGAGCCCCTGCTCTCTGGGCACCCGCTGGTCCTGACGCTCAGCTCCCGAGGGACCAGCAGTGCCCACACAGGCCCAGCTCAGGCGCCATCCTGAGCTCCAGGTGCTGGGAGGCTGGTGACCGGGACAAACGCTCAGGTGACTCAGAGGCGACCAAGGTGCTCCGATGCCCAGGCTGTCAGAGCCCCCAGTCTTCAGGGGAGACGCTGGCTTTCCCACCCGCGGGGGGGGGGGGGGGGCACCTGGGGGCGGGGCAGTGCTGGGGCTCAGGGAGCGGCGATGGGATGTCTCTCATTAAGCGCACAGGCCGAGCGGACCCCCCTCCCCCCACACGCCTCACACATCCACCTACACACATGCATGCAACTCAAACACACGCGTTCTCCCCGTCACAGGCATGACGTGCACCGTGGTAAAAAAGCCACATGACAAAGAAAGAAACCCAGAAAGAGCATGTTTGCTTTCCTTAATGCATCCCCCGCATCCGTCCCCCGGGGTGTGTGCACGGGCAAACGTGACCCCTCAGAGCAGGGGGCGGGGCGGGGGGCAGAGGGATGTGGCCCCTAACCTGCCAGGTCGCACCGGCAACCCTCCCACAAGCCAGAGGCCGCAGGGGGCCCCAGCAGCCTCCCTTCCCTGCCCGCTCCTGTCAGGTCCCAGGTGATGGGAATGGAAGGGGTTGGAGGGACCTCACGCTGAGGCTGCTGAGGCTGCAGAGGGAAGGGGAGACGGGGGTGGGTCCAGCCCCAGTTCCGCCTC
This sequence comes from Corynorhinus townsendii, assembly GCA_026230045.1. Classification (NCBI taxonomy): domain Eukaryota; kingdom Metazoa; phylum Chordata; class Mammalia; order Chiroptera; family Vespertilionidae; genus Corynorhinus; species Corynorhinus townsendii. The sequence goes on from JAPDVU010000005.1 coordinate 176,119,106, forward strand.
GAGGGCTGGGTTGTTTGTGCAAAGGGGACGGGATGGCTTAGGTGGGGGAAGCCCCTCACTTCACTCCCCCTCATTTTGCTTCCACAGCCGGGCCAGGTGGGTGCCCACCCACGGCCAGGAACCTGGCGGGCCTGCTGGAGGGAGACCTCACGGGCTTAGAGGCGGGAAGGCAGAGAGGCAGCTGGCCTGCTGTCAGCTCCAAGGGGGTGTCCGGCTGAGTGAGGAGGGGAGTGCGGGGTGTGGGCCCAACTTCTCGGGGTTCCTAGCCCAGATGTGCAGCATGGAGGCCTCCGGGGAGGTGAGACCCTCACGGCCTCCACTCCACGGTCCGATCTGCCGTGGGGGGAGGCAGGGCGGGCCCTGTCCCGGCTGCAGTCTTGGGCGCCCCGGGCTGGCTGGCCTGGAAGCTGTCTCCACCCAGAGGAGCAGCTCTGGGCTCCTCCGGGAACGAGAACAGTCCGGCGGGGTGAGGCGCAACTTTCCCCCCTTTTTTTAAAACGCCCAGTGATCAAACACGGGCCCTGCACGCCGACCCCTGGAGCTCGGCCAGGGGCGGGCACCTGGGCAGGAAGAGTGGAAGCCGGGTGGGCCTTGGGCTCCGAGGCCGGCCCTCGCCCCTCCGCGCGCTCGCCGAGGGACGGGGGCGCCGCGCCCGCCCACGTCCGCTCCGGTCCCGGGCCAGCCCCTTCCTCGCCCCGACTGGCCCGCTGTCCCCACCCCCTCGCCCGCGGCGCCCAGTGGGAGGCGGGGGCCGGCCCGGCCGAGCCCAGCGCCGGGCTCTGATTTGCTGCCGGCGCGGAGGAGCGACAGCCTCCGCGGAGCCTTCCCGGGGAGACGGGGGGAGGGCCCGGGGAAAAGTGCTGGGCGCCCCCGGCCAGGTCCGCACTCCTGGTCCCCGCGGCTGGCGCCGGACCTCCCTCGAGCGCAGCGCCCACGGAGAACGGGTCGCGGGGCGGCGGCGACCAGGGGAGACGAGCGGGAGTTGGAGGAGTTGGAGGAGGCGAGGGCGAGCGAACCGAACGGGGTCCCGGCCGCCCCGCGGGCCAACGTCGAGCCCTCCTGCCCGTGGGCGAGCGCGCCCGCCGACCCGCGCCCGAGAGCCGCGGCCACAAAGAACGGGCCGGCGCCGCTCCCCATGACTTCCTGAGGTCTGACTGCCCCGCCGAGTCCGCTGCCCGGGCCGAGCCCGCGCCCACGAGTGTCCCCGCGCGCCCCACCCGCGCCCCGCCGGCATGGACGTCCACACCCGCTGGAAAGCGGGCAGCCCGCACCGTCCGGGCGCCCCGCTCGCGTTCCCGCCGCCGCTGCTGCTGCTGCTGCTGCTGCTGCTGTGGGCGCCGCCCCCGAGCCGCGCAGGTAAGGGCGACGGGGCGCGGGGCGCGGGGGGCGCAGGCCGCTGGCAGGGCTGCAGGATGCGTGCGGACGGGTGCGGCTGTCACCCCGGAGCCGGCCGCGCGCCTCTCCCGCGCTTGCACGGGTTCCCCCCACCCCCGGCTGTGGAATGCACGACCGAGACTCCGAATGCCATTAGTTGGGGGCCCCGGAGAGGGAGGCGCGCCGCCACAGTGTCCCCCCCCCGCCCCCCCCCCCCCGCGCCATGGCGCAGGCCGGGTGGGGCTGTCCCGCGAGCCGGGCGGCTGCACGTGGGATCCGCCAGGGGGTTGCCCTGGAGCCGGCACACTTTTGTCCAGAAACTTTGCCGTCTCTGCCCCACATCCCAGCCGCGGGGCCTGCAGGACTTCCTCTCCTGAAAACCGGGCAGGGTCGCCCCCTAGAGTCACAGTCTGTCCATTCTTGGGGTGGGGGCCCCGGTGGGGATCCCGGAAGCTTGAGCCCCAGCCCTGCTCTTGCCCCTGAACAGCTCTCTCCGCCTCAGACCCGCTGGCTCTGCCTCCCGAGGGGCTGGGCCTCTGGCAGTCCTGGCACCTAAGACCCCAGTGGTCCTGGGGAAGGGGGTCGCCGGCCTTGCCCCTAATCCCACCCTGAACCCCTTCTCCTGGGGAGGCAGTTTTTCCCGGGTCGGCCCCCAGACACCGGGTCGTGGGGCAAGGCCAGGCTGGTCTGGCCTGGACTGGGTGCTCAGCCTCAGGTTCCTCCTGCCCTTAGAAGGCGCCTCTCCTGGGAGCTGCCCTGATGGCGGGACTCCTGATTGGACAGTGACTTTCTAAGCATCCCCGGGTGGATACCTATGGCCTGGGTCTCCACACTCTCAAACGTTGGTGCCCAAGACCCCGGGAAGCCCCCAAGTCCCACTGACATGGGGAGAGGAGGCTCAGAGCTGCTGGGAAGGGTGACAGGCCCTCCCTTCTCCCGGCTTCCTGGCTTGAAGATGTGTGGGAAGAATCAGTTTCCATGTTTCACTTGCCAATGAAGCGATTCTTCCCTTTTCCTGGCACCGTGAGTGCTTGTGGGCCCAGGGGGGTGAGCAGGAGTCAGGGGCTGGAGGTGGGGGGAGCCCGTCTGGTGCCGGGACCTGGGGTCTCACCCCTGGGGCTGCCACCGTGGTGCCGGCCAGCCCCTGTCAGGTCAGCTGGATGTGGGGGGCAGTGGCAGCCTCCAGGAGAGTGGTGCTCAGTGGGTTGGGGATGTGCTCAGGGGACCCCCTGGTCACAGGGACCTGGCCCTGTCCCATCCCCTCTGATGAGGAGCTCGGGGGAAGTGCCACCTCCCAAAAGCTGGTGTTGGGTGCCGGCTGGGCAGCGTGCAGAGCATGCGTGTGCCTGGGCTTGGGGCTGTCTGTTTGCTCCCCTTCCCGTCTCCCCTGCTTCCTCTCTGCTTTCCCTTCCAAACGGAGGGGCGGCCCTGGAGGCCGGAGCCTGGAGGTGGGCCCTGCCTTTGTCCAAAAGCTGTTGGAAGCGTGCGGAGAAGCCATTTCTCCGGCGGGTTCGCCACGCCGCCCAGGGCGGGACCCTTTGGAGCCGTCCTCAGTGCGTGGCCGGGAGGCGGGAGGGGTCGCCAGATGTTGTCTGCGTTTTCTCTGGACGCGGCTCCCTTTCCAACCTCGTCCTTGGCCCAGTGTGTGTAGCAATGAAAAGTTATTAAGATTGCATTTGGGGCCGTTTAACAGTGTAACGGGCAAAGGAGAGTATGTGAAATGAAACATGACCCCAATATTTGGAAATTGAGGTCATCTCCTCCGCACGGCATTGGTCGGCCCCGGTCACGTGACCGCTGCTTGCCATAATTTGTGGGAAGAATCGTCCAAGTTTGGTGGGACCTGACCGAGTTCAAAGGGTTAAGTTTCCTCTGACTCAATCAAGTTGGCTGGAGAGACACCCCCCTTCTCCTCCCCAGAAAGGAACAGTCGGTGGGCGGCGCTGGGAGCCAAGTCCTTCCCTCATCTGCTCCAGATTTCGGTGGCTGGAGGGGTTGGTGCTGTGGTCACTGCCCAGCGGCGGTGGCCACCAGCAGTGGCCGGGCAGCCGTCGCTCCCCCCGGCCGAGGCGGTCCCTTCTCTGATGCGCTGTTCCAGCGCGGTCCCTGGGGTGCTGGCCGGAGCCTGCCCGTGACCCCGCCCTTCAGATATTTCTGGATTCTCACCACGGCCACACCCGTAGCCCAGCACAGCTGATGCTGCTGCCCCGCCTCGCCCATTGTCCCGGCCTCCTCCCTGGTCCCTGGGGAACACGCACCCGCTGCTCTCAGCCCCCCTTTCCTAATAGTGACGGGGCGCAGGCTGGCTCGGAGCCCGGGAGGGTCAGGGGTCAGGCACCAGACCCCTGAGGCGCTGGGGTCGCCTGGAAGAAGAGGGCGGGGCTCCTGCTTCCGGGGAGACCCTCCCCATCACACGTGGGAACAATCGTGAGGCGTTTGCTGAGCCCCGTGCCCACGGCATCTCCTCGGACCCTCACACAGCCGCCGGTCAGGGAGGCGCTGACTGGGGCTCTAAGAGGCTGGGAAGCGGGGAGCAGGGACCCCAGATTCTGGGTCTGTCTGCCCTCTGGGTCCCGGGTGAGCTTCTCCCTCCTTCCTGCCCCACAAGGCCAGGCCTCAGTGTCTCTGACTTGTGGGGGTTCTACCTTCTCACTCCACATCCGCTCTCCCCTGGGAGGGGCCCAGTGAGTGCCCCGAGCTGCAGCCGGGCCTGGGTACCAGCCCAAATATGGCCCTGGGGGAGGGAATCCCTTCCTTCCTTCCTTCCTTCCTTCCTTCCTTCCTTCCTTCCTTCCTTCCTTCCTTCCTTCCTTCCTCCCTCCCTCCCTCCCTCCCTCCCTCCCTCCCCCTTTCTCCCTTCATTTTGATTGGCGTGTCCCAGCTGCCTGCAGCCTCCGGCCTGCCTTTAACCAGGCCCTCCTCCCACCTGCATGACCTCCTGCCCCTGAAGGGTGTTGTCTTGCACCCAGGCTGGTTGGGGTTACGGGGAGAGGGTGGCGGGGCCACTCCAGGAGCTACACTCAGAGGGGAGGCGCACATGGGCCCGCTCACTCACTTCACGGCTCCTTTCCGTGCCCAGTGTCCCTTAAAGCAGCTGGGAGGGTCGGCTGCATTGGGAAATCTGGGGACGCTTCCTGGAGGAGGTGGCGCTGAGCTTGGCCTCTCCCTCCTCACCTTCCCCTTCCTTTTATCTCAGACACGCACCAAAGCGCCTCCTTAGCGGGTGCCCGGTCCACCTCGGGTTTAGTCCGGCCCCTCCTTCCCGGCAGGACATGGGCTCTGCTGCAGGCTCTCCCGGCCCCCGCAGCTTCCCGGCTGGAAAGCCCCTCAGTAACCGGGCCGGCGGGGCATCCCCAGGAGAGCTGGGCCGGCAGAAGTGGCTGCTGTGAGGAAGAGGGGGTCTCCGAGGGGGACAGTGGGAGGCCTGGCGGGTCCCTACCCTTTCTCTGCCCCTGCACGTGAGGCTGGGTGTTCCGCAGACAGAGTGACAGACGCTGACAGCCTTGGCTGGGGGCGGGGGGGGGGCCCCTGTGCTGAGCCACAGGCCTTTGGGTGCAGGCGAACAATCCTTGGCGAACCCCAGGGCAGCCTGGGCAGTTGAGAGAGTGCAAACTGAGGTTCTCCCTCTGGGACGCTGGTGTCTGGCGGGTGGGGCCGTCTCCGGGCCTCAGCCTTCCTCTCCAGAGAATGGGAGGACGGATGGCTCGCTCCCAGGGCTGGCTGTGAAGACGGGCGGGGCCACACCTGCGAGTGCCGTGGAGCCTGGCGGGCGGCGAGCACCTGGCCCTGGTTTTGGTGACATTTTTGCCAAAGCAGAAGGCACAGTGCTGCCACGGTCCTCTTTCCCTGTAAGTGTCCTCAGAGGCTCCGGTCGCCAGGGAGACCCCGCGGGCTCTGCCACCCGCAAGCCGACTGGGTCCGCCTCTCCCTCCCGGCCCTCGGCCCCGTGCCCCATCCGGGTGGCGGGTCTGCTTCCTCTGGGTCCCGTCCAGGCCACGCGAGGCAACACGGGTGGAAGCGCTTTGCAAGCCTATTTGGGCTTGTGTGTGTGAGCACGTGTAGATGTGCGGTTCGCGTGGACCACGTGTGTGTGTGTACACGCGTGTATGAGCCTACACACCCAGGCACGTGCACACGCGTGCACACTGTCCCGCGAGGGGCTCCTGCAGGTGGGGCCTGCTGTCTGGGGGGCTCACGTCACGACGCCATTTCTCCTGTTACCACGCCCGCCTCGCCATGTGGGCGACGCCGGATGAAACGTGGCCACGGAGCCCGCTGGCCACCCCCAGGCCGCGGGTCCCGCCTCAGGGCCCGCTGGGCCAGCTGGATCCGATAATTTGTCGAGTCTTTTTTTACTCACAAGAGGGCAATGCCCTATTATGGCTTCTTCTCCCTCTATTTATATTCCCCATATAACCCGCTTTGCTGGTGTCAGCACTTGGCCACACGCTAGTCTGAAGGTTTCTGGCCCAGCTGGGGACCCTGAAGTCCCGGGGGCAGGGCCGGGGGGGCCTTCTCAGGGGCAGAGCCGCCACCGCCACGGGTGCGGCACGAAGCCCAGGGCGTGGCCATGGTCAGGGGCAGTCGGCCAGCTTCAGGTCCTGGGGCCCGCCTCCTGGCTGTGCGTTGAGCTGCCCGTGCCTCAGTTTCCCTCTCCGTAAGAAGGGGGTGATGGTTGGACTTCCTGGAGGATTCTGTGAGCATTCAATGCCTCCTGTATAGGAAGCACAGGGGAACCGCATTATCACTGCCACGTCCTCCCTGGGCCCCGAGGCAGCACGGGGCAGGGCGGGGACAGGCCCGAGCGCCTGGCTCTGCTCGAGGGCCGGCCGCGGGTCACTCGTGTCTGATGGGCAGCCTGCACGGGGTGAGCATGAGAGGAGGCGACACAGACAGGGCCCCCCGGGGGTGAGTTTATCGCCTCCCTCACTGTGACTTCTAGGTTCTGAGCCCGGGCAGGGGGGCCACGTCGTGGGCAGATGTGGGCACACCACGTTGTCCACACCCCTCCCTGTCCTCCTCGGCCACCTCTACTTGACAAGGAGGAATTGGGGTCCAGACACGGGAGTGGACCTGCCCACATCCCGCCTCCCAGACATGCCCAAGGTGATGACGGACACGTTGGAGGGTGCGGCCGGACAGGCCCGGGGGGGGGGGGCCGGCGCTGGAGGGAAGTCTGTCCGGTGGATGGATGTGTGCAGATTCGTGGCCTGGGGGGTGGGGGAACTTTGTTATACACGGCACACCGTCTGAGCCGTCATCTCATCGGCTTCGACCCCCCCCGGCCCCCCCCCGCTAGATTTCCTGGCGGGTTCCCCACCTCAGTAATGACCCCACACTGCGAGTCAGTGTGGCCACTCATGGTGACTCAGACCTCAGCCATGGACCCACAGTCTGACCCACTTTCTCCAGACTTCATTACTCAGACAGAAGCCGCCCGGTCCGGCCATGCGTCTGCACGGGAAAGGGGGGTCCCCCTGTTTTGTTTCCTGGGCCTGTGTTATTTTGGGGAAATGCTCTGTTCTTTCCTGCCAGCACCTCGGCCATCGGGATTCTAATAACTTCTCTATTTTTGAAAAAATAAATGCCACAAAATAATTTCAAAATGTGTGTGTGTGGCAGTGTGATCTGGCCTGGCTGGTGTGGCTCCGTGGTTGAGGGTTGACCATGAACCAGGAAGTCATGGTTAGATCCCTGGTCAGGACACATGCCTGGGTTGGGGGCTCGATCGCCAATGGGGGGTGTGCAGGAGCCGGTTGATGATTCTCTCTCATCATGGATGTTTCTCTCTCTCTCCCCTCCCTTCCTCTCTGACATCAATAAACATAAACGGATGTAAAGACTCTGGCCCTTGCACTGAAGAAATAGTGATCTCACAATGAAAGAGTTTTAGCCCCAGTGGAAGGTGGGAATGACTGTCCTCCCTCTGTGGCGGAGGGAGCCACGGGTGACGGAGAGGGGCACGTCGCCCAGGTGGTGGTCTGGGCTCCCAGGAGTTTCTTTCCTGCAGAGGGTGCAGAGGGAACACGGAGAGGCTGGCCTTGGGAGGAGACCTGGGAGGGACAGTAGCCACGTGTGAGCCGTTCGGGCTCCTCTACCTCGTCAGGCCTGTGCTGGGCTCGGGGCAGCAGGTGCCCAGGCGAGCAGCAGGTGTGCGTCCTGCCCGACAGGAGCTTCCGGAGCTGGCGGGAGTCAGACCCCTGACCAGGCAGGTGTATCCAGTGAGGCAGAGTGGGAGGCAGGGAGGGCATGCCACTGGCCAGTCCGAGGAGGCCCCACAGAGAGGCACCTGCCAGCTTCCAAAGGGGTTCTGGCCAATCAGAGGGAGGCACCTGCCAGCATCCATGGGGCACTGGCTAATCAGAGGGAGGCACCTGCCAGCATCCATGGGGCACTGGCCAATCAGAGGGAGGCACCTGCCAGCATCCCTGGGGCACTGGCCAATCAGAGGGAGGCACCTGCCAGCACCAATGGGGGACGTTGGCCAATCAGAGGGAGGCACCTGCCAGCACCAATGGGGGACATTGGCCAATCAGAGGGAGGCAACTGCCAGCATCCACGGGGCCCTGGCCAATCAGAGGGAGGCAACTGCCAGCATCCACGGGGCCCTGGCCAATCAGAGGGAGGCAACTGCCAGCATCCATGGGGCACTGGCCAATCAGAGGGAGGCAACTGCCAGCATCCATGGGGCACTGGCCAATCAGAGGGAGGCAACTGCCAGCATCCATGGGGCACTGGCCAATTAGAGGGAGGCAACTGCCAACACATGGGGCACTGGCCAATCAGAGGGAGGCAACTGCCAGCATCCATGGGGCACTGGCCAATCAGAGGGAGGCAACGGCCAACACATGGGGCGCTGGCCAATTGAGCCTGCTTGGCCAGGGCCTGTGCTTTGAGGTCCCTTCCGGGAGTTGGAAGGGAGGTGTCCCTTGGCATGTTCCGAGCGCACTGCCTCTGGCTCCTGTGGGGTGGCCTGGGCAGTGCTCATGGTCCTCAGGCCGTCGACCAGGTGGGCTGTTCATCCTGCAGATGCGCAGGTGCAGGCTCCGCGGGCCCAGCTGGCGGGAGGAATGGCAGCCCCCTCTGCCTTCCCGTCTGCTAGGTCTTTATCATCAGGATGCCCAGGCCAGCCGCCCTCTCAGAGCTGGGGGGGGGGGGGGGGGAGCTTCTGCAGCCTCAGCCTTTGTGGAGGGAGATCCTGGGGCACCTCAGAAAGAGGTGCCCCCCTCCCCCCCCCGGGGGTGAGAGCAGCCTCGGAGCCCTTCAATGCTCGCCTTTTCCGCTGTGGGTTCTTTGGGGGGGAGGGCAGTGAGGCACTTGGGCCCTGACCCATGTGGGTCAGTGGCGTGGGGAGAGCTGGCTGGCCCAGAGCCCTCAACCGGGGTCCCAGCGAGATGGACGGGCGCAGGGAAGACGGCTGTCCCACAGCCCTGCGCCCCGAGTTCAGTCTGATTTGGGGGGCTGGAGCAGTGTTTGCAAGGGGCCCTTTCGGGAGACGTTCTCTCCCGTCAGTATAGTCTTTGGAGGGTGAAGTTGCTGGGATCCGTGTTTACTGGGAGTTTTCTCTGTTTGCTCCCCCCTTTGCTGTGCGCTTTGGGGAGAATCTGAGATGCGAAGGCCTCCAGTTTCCTGTCTGTGCTGTTGCTGGGTTGTCCCGCTGGGTCGGCAGCCCCGTGTCAGGCTTTCTCGTAGACGCTGCCCTTCTTTTTCTTGACGGAGAGGGAGGCCGGGCCCCGCTGGTGTTAGGCAGGGAGGACGGAGGGACGCGCACCTTCTCCCACCGTTAGAAGGGGTTCACCTGGAGGAGGCGGGGCGAAGAGCGCTTCCTGGGGTGGAAGTGCCGAAACAGGGTGTTCCTACATGAAACGGCGTTCCAGGGATGATGGTTGTGGTTCAGGCGCAGAGTTGACAGAAAGGCCGCTTGGACATGGCTGGGTCTCGCCTGTATTTTGGGAGCATCCTGGGCACCCAGTGTGGTGGTGCCAGCAGTGAGAAGGGGCGGGGCGGCGTGGGCGGAGCGATGTGTATGAACAGAGCCAGGAGTGTGGGCGGGGCAGTGGGCAGGTGCAAGGAGTGTGGGCGGGGCGGAGGGCGGGTGCGAGGCGTGTGGGCGGGGCTGGAGGGCGGGGCAATGGGCGGGTGTGAGGCGTGTGGGCGGGGCGGAGAGCGGGGCGGGGCGGAGAGCGGGGCGGGGCGGGGGGGGTCAGCCCTGTGAGTGATGGCACTGTGCTCAGGCCCGAGGACCTTGAGGCCAAAGAGAGCAGAGGTCCTTGCGGGATCTTCCTCCCTCATCTGAAACAGCCTGCAGGGTTCAGCCTAAATGATGGGGTGAGGGCGCCTCCCAGGGAGGAGCCAGGAGGGTGGGAGAGGTGGCCCCTTCAAGAAGCAGGGGAGCTGTGACTTTCCTCTCCTGCCTGTGGGTGAGGTCTCTGCTCCAAAGCGAAGACTCGCCCCGCGCAGGGGGCTGGGCGGTGGGGACGGAGCTTTAGGAGGAGGCCTCCCTCCACCCCTCCGTCAGCCTGTCCTCACGCGCCCCGCAGCGCGGCCCTCCTGGGGACAGGCTCCCACCTCCCCTTCTGGGGCAGGGCTGGCCGATTGCAAACAGCTGCCTGGCCCGGAGCAGGGCTTACAAACACTGGGAAGGCTGTTTTCCAAGGGCTGAACGGCACATGGTGCGGGGAGAGCTGGGGAAGTGAGGCCAGGGGTCCCCTGGACTGTCCTGCAGGCTCCCGGGCCCACCCACCACTGTGTGCTCAGGAGGAGGCCAGCTGAGGGGTGGCCAGGCCCTGGCCCGGGGGTGAGGGGTGGCTGGGCGCCGGGCAGGCCCTGGGGTCCAGCACTCTCCCAGGCCTCTGCTGAGTCTAAGGGCTGAAATGTGAACTAGAGTAGGAAGAGCATAGGACACACGAGGGACAGTCGGGTTGAAGAAAATATGATTTTCTAGGACCCTTCCCTCCCTCCCTCCCTCCCCCTCCCTCCCTCCCTCCCCCTCCCCCTCCCTCACTCCTTCCTTCCCTCCCCCCTTCCCCCTCCCTGTTACCTATCCCGAGTGCTTTTGTCTCACGCACTCTTTTATCCTGCTGACCTGTTCCCAAGGTGAGGTGTCATCCGCCTTTTACAGGCAAGAAATCCAAGGCCCCCGCTGTGGCCAGTGTGGCTCAGTGGACGGGCGCTGGCTCGCAAATCGGAGGGTCTCGGGTTCGATTCCCCGTCAAGGGCACGCACCTGGGTTGCATGTCCGATCCCTGGCCCCCACGCAGGATGTGTGGGAGGCAGCATCTCTCACATTGGTGTTTCTCTCTCTGTCTTCCTCTCCCTTCCTTCCTCCCTTCCGCTCTCTCTAAAAATCCACGGGGCCCAGCCGGTTTGGCTCAGTGGATAGAGCGTCAGCCTGCGGCTGAAGGGTCCCAGGTTCGATTCCGGTCACGGGTACAGGCCCGGGTTGCAGGCTGCATCTTCATTACAGGACGCGCAGGAGGCCGCCAATCCACGATTCTCTCTCATCACTGATGTTTCTGTCCCGCTCTCCCTTCCTCTCTGAAATCGATAAAGAGATATTTAAAAAAATCACTGGGGGGAAGTAGCCTTGAATGAGGATGAACCGAACAACAATAAACAGATGGAGTAAAGACAAGAAAGCCCTGGCCCTCAGAGCCCCAGCGCGAGAGCCCCTATCACGGAGGAGGCGCGACGCTTGGCGTCTGAGTGAACCCGGGTCTCGCCCGGCCGGAGGAGACGTCGTCACTTTTTTTATATTGATTTCAGAGAGGGAGAGAGAGAGAAACATCCATGATGAGAAAGCACCATGGATCGGCTGCCTCCTGCACGTCCCACACTGGGGATCGAGCCCGCAACCCGGGCCTGTGCCCTGACCGGGAATCGAACCCGTGACCTCCTGGATCACAGGTCGATGCTCAACCACGGAGCCACGCCGGCCAGGCCACAGTCACCTTTTCCTTTTTCTCTGGGGTCTTCCTCCCGGCAGCAGGGCTGAGAGAGGAGGAGGAGGTGGTGCGACCTGGGACCGCTACGGGGACCTCCCTGCCCTCGTCCGTATCCTCGGGCCCCGTCGGCGGTGCGTGCTGGGCCCGGTCTGGTGAGAAAGCCGTCATTTGAGCCCTGTCAGTTGGTACCCACTTTCCAAGCTGCCTGAGTCCCGGGCCCCCTAGTGTCCTCCACACACGTCTGAGATGACATCTTCAGGATTGGGTCTGGAGCCTGCATCCAGCTGCAAGCGGCGAGTGCGTGTGCGTGTGCGTGCACGTGTGCGTGCGTGTGTGCGTGTGTGTGTGTGTGTGTGTGTGTATGTGTGTAGGGGTGAGCTGCCCTGGTCTGAGTCAGTTTTTCCGTTTCAGGGGGAAGGAGAGAGTGATAGGCGAGGGATTCGAGCCAGGTGGGTCTGGCCTGTTGACTCTCTGTTCACACACGATGAAAGACACGTGTGCGAGTCCGTGCCAGCAGCCACGTGTTGTAGTAGGTAGGGTGGGCACGTGTTGGGGAGCCCCCTCGGAGGGCAGGGGCAGCCCAGCGGCCCATCAGGTGCTCCGAGCGTTAAGCTGGGTTAGAGGGAAGCTGGACCACGACCTGATCCACATCTTTAAACCATCAGCATTTCAGAAAAGGAAAAAAAAACTCAAAACACTCGGGGAGCAGCAGGGCCCGGGGACCTGGTTTTGGAGCCTGCGCTTTCTCGCCTCAGCCAAATGCCTGCGGTGCGTCCGGAAAGCCAGGGGGAGCCCGCAGGCTCGCCAAGGGCCAGGCGCCAAGGAGCTCGGCTCTCGGTTTTCCCTTAGAAAGGACCCCTGGTCCCGGAGAACTGTCAAACCCTCAGCAACGTCGCCCCCACGGGAGTGCCCACCCCACGGCCCAGATGGGTTCGACCGGAGAAACGTAGGAAAGGTCCGTTTCTTTCAAACCAGGGCTTCGGGCTCGGCCGGCCTAGGTGGCCCTGGACCTCAGCGGGCAGTCCCGTCCGCAAGCAGAAGTCACAGGGAACAGAATTCAGTGGGGAATCCTCTTCACTGTGATGACATCGACCCCTCGGGTTTTAAGACCAGGTGTGGGCGCGGCTCCCCTAGAGGCCAGGAGCGGTACTGCATCCCAGCTCTACAGGCCATTGAGAACCCCCCCGGCCCCGCCCCGGCCCCCTCCCGCCCCCCCTCCTCCCCCCCCCCCCCCCCCCCCCCCCGTGGCCTGGGTCCTCAAAAATGTCTTCCTCAGGGTCTCTCGTGGTGTGACCTCAAAAATGCCTTCCTCAGAGTCTCTCTGTGTCCCATGGAGCTGGCAAGGGCTGCCTCGTAGGTTTGGGGTGAGGATTTAAGGAGGCATAGGGAGACCGCCATGATAAGGGGGCTCCCCAGGGCCGGCACTGGGAGGGGCTCTGAGCAGCCGTGGGGTGCCCCTGAGGTGTTTTCTAAGCTCGGAGCCTGTCGGCTGACCCGATGTGAGCTGCCTCTCTGAAGTGGGGTGGGCAGGCAGGCGTTCGGAGGCGGGGGGCGGGGGGGGGGGGGGAAGGGGGCCGTACCTCCCTGTATGGCAGAGGGGGTAGTCTGGGCTTGATGTCCCTGGAGAGGGTGGGGGAGACCGGACGCTGAGGGTCTGCCCAGAGCCATCCATTCTGGCCTTGGGTCAGGACACTGGCTTCAGGGAAGGTGGCCTGCAGTGTTTGCCTGGCTGGTCTGTGGGCTCCGGGCTCCCCGCTGGTTGTCCCATGGGTGCCCCTCGTCTGCAGAGCAATCGGAACCACCCAGACCTCTCCAGGGACCCCGAGCTGATGACCAGCTTGTGGCCGGGTGTGCGTGCGCTGTGTGTGCGTGAGCGGGCGCGAGCACCCACCTGCCTTCCGGGGTCTCCGGTCCCAGGGGCACGTGGCTGGCTGGGACACGAGGCCCGCTGTGTGCCGGCTGCCTTAGACTCGGCCTCCCCGGCTTCCTCTGCCTGCCGCCCCCAGCCCCCTTCTTCTTCCAGATAATTTTCCCAGCCGCCCCTGCGCCTTCGCTGTAATCTCTCCCGCTGAGCCTCTCCAGGCCCTTGCTCCTCGGGCTCCTTGGACTCGGGGATTAATGACCTTACCCTGTGGATAACTTCCAGAAACTCTCTCCGTCAGCCTTTGGAATTCCTTCAGCACGGTCAGCGCCCCCGCTCTTCCTCGGGCCCCGCCTTCGCCCCAGCCCTTCCCTTGAGCTGCTCTGTCCTGGGGACTCCCAGGGGCTGATGGGTGGCTCCAGGCTGCCACCTCCCACCCTCTCACCTGCATGGGCCACGGGTCCCGGGCCACCGGGTCAGCAGCCTCCCGGTGGCCGGCAGCCCCGCCCTGCGCCTGCCTCCTGGTTCCCGGGCTCTGGCCTCCCTGTTCTGAGTTTAAGCCCCCACGAGAGCACTGGCTCCTGGCAGGCGCCTCTTCCCATAAACGTGGACGCCTGGTCAGTATCTTGGCCAAAAAGAAAACCACACACACCACCTTCTGAAACGGGGTAGTCTGGTCTCTTTCCAGTCGCTTGTTAAAATCTCGCTGCTGATTCCTCCGGTAGTAAAGCTGCCGGGGATCGCTGTGCCCTGATGGGCTGCCATCTGCTGTTCTCAGCGGCCACCGCCTCTGGGGTATGTCAGGCTGAAGCTGAGCGCATTTTTCTCTGACGACTCACTGTTCCTGTCCCTTTGACTGTCCAGGCCTTTCCCTTCCAGTTGGCCTTCCCCGCGCCCTGGGAGGCTCGGGCTGGTGTTTCTCGGCCGGCCGGTGCCAGCTGGGCAGGCTCGGCTCCCAGAACCCTGCCTGACACCAGCCAGGTGCACGGTGCTTCCCGCCAAGGGCCCGCCCACGGGGACATTCTCGCTCCTCGGGCGGGCGACTGGGCGGGAGTCAGGCTGATGTGGAACAGGGCCCTGCTGTGGGCGCCTCCTGGGATTCTGTCCTCACGGGGGGGGGGGGGGGGGGAGGGGTGCGTGGGCCCTCAGGGCTCCTGTCTTGTCCCTGGCCTCTGCGGGGGGGGGGGGGGGGAGGGTTGGAGGGGGGAAGGAGGCGGAGCTGGGCTGCAGCTCGCCGGGGAAGGAATGACCCCGCGTTCGGCTCTGGCTGGGAGCGGAGCCTGGATCGTCGCTCATCGTGTTCTCGCTGGGCCACAAGGTCAGCGCCCAAGTCCGTAACCCTGAACCCGGAGAGGCTGGCAACAAGAGAAGCTCCCGGACCGAGCCTCATACCCGCACACGCACATCGTCCGCGGGCCCAGCACGTTGGGGGGCTCCTGCTTGGAAATGGACCGGAAATCCCGCTCGTGGTGGAAGCCGGCAGACGTGCTGGTGGGCAGCGGGCACGGCTGTGCCAAGGGGCTGGGCGAAGAGACCGCCTTCCAGAAGTGCATGTACTGGGCACCTACTGTCGGACGCGGGCCCCCTCTTGGGACGTCTCCGACGGACAGGCACGGGTGTGTGCAGGCGCCGGCGGGCGGGCAGTCACGTGGCACTGTCGGGAGGAGCAGAGGATCCACCCGACCACCTGCCACCGTGGGAGCCGCTCAGACAGGTGCCGTGCAGCTCAGGGCGGACGGGGCTGCCGGGGAGGGGCTGCCGGGGAGGGGCTGGCTTGCTGAGCTGGCTGGTCCCCAGGGCGTGTGGGGGGACGGACAGCAGCGTCAGGAGTGCCCCTCAGAGCACGGTCCATCTCTATGGCAAGAACAGGGACACAGACCAGGCTGGCGAGTGTGTAGGTGAGGAGGAGGGACCCTGTGTCCCCAGCGTCTCTCGGATGTGGGGGGGGCTTGTTTGGAGCACCAGGGTTGGTTGGACGGGGGCGGGTGTGTGGGTCCCAGAGAGGCGGCCCAGGAAGTGTGGCGGCTGCTGGGGGAGCCGCGTGCCCTCCTGCCGGCAGCAGCCGCTGGGGTGGCCTCGTCGGTGGCAGACGTCTGTGGTCCCAGGAGAGAGGACCAGCTCAGGAGGGCCCAGCCACCCACCGCGCTCGGAGCACGCAGGGAGCGTGGGCCACGGGCACTGGCAGACCTCCGAACTGGAGCTGCCCTCCACACCCCCCACCCCACTCGGGGGCCGGCGGGGACACGGAGGCTGGTGCACGCCGCACCTCCAGGCAGCGGGCGGTGTCTGTTGTAAGCCTGGAAGTGGGAGCCGGTATGAGTCCATTTTATCGCCCCGTGCGATCGGGTGGGGCTGGTGTCTGGGGTGCTGGGGACATGGGGGCGGGGAGGGCTCCGGGCTGGTGTGGGCCGAGGTGTGGAGGGCCAGGCCTGCTTTCTCTGGGGCCGCAGCTTGCCCGCGAGTCTGGGGCGGCGCACAGGTCTCTGGCCTGTGGATTCCGCCGCTGTGACGTGGGCCGTGGAGCGCCACCCCCGGTGCAGCAGCACCTTTGGGGGCGGGAGGAGGTTTCTGAGCCTGTGACTGGGAACCTGGGGAGCCCTCACCCCCGCCCCCCGGGGACACCTTGGCACTGGACTTCATCACCCCACTGAGTGCGGGTCCGGGAACCCGGCTGGGCGGGTGGGGGCCCTGGCGAGGCCGTGGCGGGCGGTGCCGGGTTCTGCCGTCGGTTGTGGCGCGTCCTTAGGGGGTGCCAGCGTCGTCGTCGCTCCTTTCGTGTCCACGAAGCTGGTGTTGGGTCGCAGCTGAGAGTCTGACAGCTTGCGGAGCGGCCTCCGGTCCTGCGGGAAGCGGTGCGGCCGGAGCCCCGCCCCTCTGCTTGCACCCCGTGATGAGTAACCCAGCCTCAGAGGCGCGTGCGCAGAGCCCGCGGGGCTCCCCCGGGCACCCCGAGGCCGGGGCTCAGACGCAGAGCCTTGGTTGGGGCTGTGGGAGGAGCCATGCGCTTGGGCGGGCTCGCCAGGGACTGGACAGTGTCACAGGAAATCTTGCGGTAACTTCCCCAACCCTGCCACCGGCGTTGGGAAGGTTAACGCACCCTCAGCCTCCGCCGGGCCAGCCTCTCCCTGAGCCCGAGCTGCCTTTCCCGGCCTGGACGCAAGGCCAGCGCCCCCCGGGCCGGGGCGCGGAGGGCGGCGCGCGGCACACACCTCGGCCCGGTGCCCACATTCCTGTCCAAAGGGCACGGGTGGCCTGGCTGCGGGGCCCTGCGAGGACTCGCGGCGTGGGCGGCCCCCGTGAAACGCCGGGCTCGGGAAACGTGGGTGTTCCTGAGACACGCACGGGGTCTGGCTGCGGAAGGACCGTGAACAGCCGTCCACTGTCCAGGCAAAGGCCCGCGGGCCCGGGACCGCCTCGGAGTGCCGGGTGCCCGGCGAGGCCAGCGGCGATGACATAACTCCGTCTCCTGCCCGACGCACCGGGCAGCTGTTTCCCACCGATTCGTTATAGAAGCATACACATCGCCACCAGAAGCTACCGGAAAGCATAAAGAAGAAAACACAGATCAGCCATAGGCCCTTTCTTGCTTAAACCGTGCTGCTGCTGGGGCGGCCGGTCAGCGCCGAGGGCCTGGCCGGTGGCCATCAGGTGCAGCCAAAGGAACTGCTGACCGTCCTTTTTGTCCGTTCTCCCCCGAGGATCTTGTCCACTGAGTTTTAGAGAGAGGGGAGGGGCGGGAGCATCGGGGTGAGCTGAAGGGAGGAAGCCCCGGGCTGGGCCAGCCTGACGTCCAGCTGTCCCCGTCCCCTGGGACAGGCCCCCGGGCGTCTGACCTGCAGCAGTCTCGTGCTGCGCTCCCCCTAGCACGGCTCGGCTCGCCGCGCCCCCCTCTGCACAGGGCGCTCTGCCCTTGTGACCCTGGCTGGCCCCGTGGCAGCCAGCCGCCCTCGGGGCCTCCTGGGAGCGGGCGGGGCGGGCGGAGCCTGCCACACACACTGCCCACCCCATCGCGGAGCCTGGCACCTGTGCCATCCTCCCTCCCCCTTTCCTCAGACAAGGAGGTAATTATCCCCGGGAAGCCGAGATGAGCCGCCTGGTCCCAGCCACCTGCGGGCTCTTCTCCTGGACCGGCGCCCGCTGGCAGCGCCTGTGCCCCGCCGACCGCCCCCCGCCGCCGCCCGCCCCCGTGCCCGCAGGGTTAATGTCTTCGTCTGTGGTCTGTCGTGGTCATACCCTGTGAGGAATGACGGGGAGAGGGACATACATGTCATTCGTTTCCCTAAGGACACACAGGGACACACGGCCGACCAGGGAAGATTCGGTGAGAAACTGGGCGCACCCGATGCTCGGCCGGTTGGAAGGTCCCCCTTGTCCCTCGGGTGACCTTTCCTCCCGTCCTCGGCACGGAGCCCTGGTCCGGTCTGCAGCACCCCTCACTGGGCGCCCAGGGCTGTCCTGGGGGCGGGCGGGTCACCTGCGCCTGGCCCCGGGGGCTGTGCAGCTCCTGTCTTCCTCTCCCTCCTCCGCAGCCTGCTGCCCCGGGCCGCCCCGCACCACCTCCTGCGAGCCCGCGTGGGCCCAGGCCTGACTGAAGTAACAGTGTGTGTGTGTGTATGTGGTGTGTGTGTGTATGTGTGTATGTGGTGTGTGTGTATGTGGGTATGTGGTGTGTGTGTGGTGTGTGTGTATGTGTGGTATGTGGTGTGTGTGGTGTGTGTGTGTGGTGTGTGTGGTGTGTGTGTGTGTTATATGTGTGTGTGGTGTGTGTGTGATGTGTGTGTGTGTCTGTGTGGTGTGTGTGTGGTGTGATGTGTGTGTGTCTGTGTGGTGTGTGTGTGGTGTATGTGTGTGGTATGTGTATGTGGTGTGTGCGTGCGTGTGTGTGGTGTGTGTGTGCGTGCGTGTGTGTGGTGTGTATGTGTGTAGTGTGTGTGGTGTGTGTGTGTGGTGTGTGGTATGTGTGTGGTGTGTTGTATGTGTGTGTGGTGTGTGTGTGTGGTGTGTGGTATGTGTGTGGTGTGTTGTATGTGTGTGTGGTGTGTGTGTGTGGTATATGTGTGTGTGGGGTGTGTGTGTGTGGTATGTGTGTTTGTGTGGTGTGTGTATATGTGTAGTGTGTGGAGGGCTCTCTTCCCACCGGGAGGGATCACCAGGCCGGATGTAGTGGCCTCGAACTGGTGGTGGACACACGTGTGCCCAAGCCTCACAAGGGCACCTGAGCAGCCTCTGGCCACAGCCTGGGGGTGATGGGTGCCGGGTGTTGGACCTTCGGGGCCACCTGAACGAGAGGTGGAGGATGGGAGGTCCCAGCCTGGGGGCTCAGGTCTCACCCCCTCACAGCCCTGGTGTGGGCACGAGTCACGGGAGGGGACAGGACTTCTATCAGTGCTCCAGGCGGCACGGTCCCGGGCCTTTGCCGTGTCACCCTGCCCGTGCCTGCTCCCGTGGTCGGGTGACGGTCGGCTGGAGTCTCCAAAGGGCCTGTTTGTTCCCGAACCTGCTGGGTTGAGCTCCCGGATGGGGTGACGTGGAGGCTGGTGCAGGGGTGGGGGCATGGGGGCCTCAGCCCCTTGATCCTTAGGAGCTGTGGCTCTTTCTGCTTCCGGGAGGGGTGAGACGGGAGCTAACAAGGCCAGCAGGGGGTGCAGGGGTGCTCCCAGGGGGGTGCTCCCACAGCATGAAGGTGGTGTGCCTGCCTATCTCTGACCTCTAGACCGAAAGTCACCGTGCTGAGAACCCTAAAGTTGGAGACTGGTGGTTATTTAGAGGCCCCGACATTCTCTCTTGAGGACAATGGTGTTGACTTTGGAAGGAGCGCTGCGCTCCCCTCCGCCCCTCCCTGCAGCTGGCACCGGCCGGCCGGCTGTCTCGCTCACTTGGCTGCGTGGCCCAGATGCCTGGCGGGACCTGGCCCTGCACTCGGGTCTGGAGGGCTTGGCGGTCAATGTCGGGCCACAGAGCTCCAGGGCGGGAGGCCTGGGCATCCCAACGTGGCCTCGAGCCCCTGCCGGAGGGGTCAGCAGCGTTCCCGTGGGGTGCAGGGGACCCCAGATCCCTGCCTCACCGTTCTCAAGAGCACTGCTTGGAACCGGGTCCCGAGTGTCCTGTGAATGCCAACGGGCCATGGCTTTGCCTTAGTGGCGAAGGCCGGTACGTGGACCTCAGGACGGAGACAGACCCTGCCCCGATCAGCTCAGTCCCCGAGGCCCTGAGTCCCTGGGGGGCGGCGGGAGGTGAAACTACCTTCTAAAGGTGACATTCACCTCACCCCTCACCTCACCCCTCCCAGCGCCGGGCCTGGTGGGAGCCTGCTATTTGAGAAGGGCCCTGGGGCCCTGGTGGGGAGTCGGAAGAGCCCCGTGAGCCCTCCCGATGGGGCAGCAGGGGCACCAGGAGTGGGGGGCTGGGGGGAAGGTCACTTCCGTTGGGACGCTGGTCATGAGTGACCTCGTGGATCCAGAGGGATGTTAGGGTTCCGAGGCTCAGAGGGCAGGTTCTGAGAGCCGCCACCCCACCCCGGACACAGGGCCAGGGGTCACCCAGCACGCCGTCAGCAGGCAGGACGGGGCCCGGGCGTCAGAGGCATCTCCACCAGCTGCAGGTGGGGAGTGTGATCCTTATGAAGAGGGGAGCGGAAGCCGGTGGTTTCAGGCCAAGGGCCAGGCAGGCCCTGGCGTGCCCTAGGCGGGCGGGAGCTACACCTCTCAGGCTTCTCATCCAATCCCCACCCGCCTCCCCACTCCGGGCCAGCAGAGCAGCCGTCTCCTGCTCAGCGCCAGGCGGGGTGGGCTTCTCTACAGGGTGAAGCCCCACCAAGTCATCATTTCCTTGTCCCTGCCTGTCAGGACCCAGTGCCAGGCCCGGGGTCTTGGGCACTCTCCTGAGGTCTGAGCCCCGCCTATGCGGAAGGCCCCGCCCCCTCCCTGGGGGTGAATAATGAAACCCTGCAGTGCAGTCTGTGGGTCTGAGCCCCGCCCACACAGAAGGCCCCGCCCCCTCCCTGGGGGTGAATAATTAAACCCTGCAGTGCAGTCTGTGGGTCTGAGCCCCGCCCACACAGAAGGCCCCGCCCCTTCCCTTGGGGGGTGAATAATTAAACCCTGCAGTGCAGTCTGTGGGTCTGAGCCCCGCCCACACAGAAGGCCCCGCCCCCTCCCTGGGGGTGAATAATGAAACCCTGCAGTGCAGTCTGTGGGTCTGAGCCCCACCCACCCAGAAGGCCCCGCCCCTTTCCTTGGGGGTGAATAATGAAACCCTGGAAGTGCAGTCTGTGGGTCTGAGCCCCGCCCACACAGAAGGCCCCGCCCCCTCCCTTGGGGGGGTGAATAATTAAACCCTGCAGTGCAGTCTGTGGGTCTGAGCCCCACCCACCCAGAAGGCCCCGCCCCTTTCCTTGGGGGTGAATAATGAAACCCTGGAAGTGCAGTCTGTGGGTCTGAGCCCCGCCCACACAGAAGGCCCCGCCCCCTCCCTGGGGGTGAATAATGAAACCCTGCAGTGCAGTCTGTGGGTCTGAGCCCCGCCCACACAGAAGGCCCCGCCCCTTCCCTTGGGGGGTGAATAATTAAACCCTGCAGTGCAGTCTGTGGGTCTGAGCCCCGCCCACCCAGAAGGCCCCGCCCCTTCCCTTGGGGGGTGAATAATTAAACCCTGCAGTGCAGTCTGTGGGTCTGAGCCCCGCCCACACAGAAGGCCCCGCCCCCTCCCTGGGGGTGAATAATTAAACCCTGCAGTGCAGTCTGTGGGTCTGAGCCCCACCTACCCAGAAGGCCCCGCCCCTTTCCTTGGGGGTGAATAATGAAACCCTGGAAGTGCAGTCTGTGGGTCTGAGCCCCGCCCACACGGAAGGCCCCGCCCCCTCCCTGGGGGTGAATAATTTAAACCCTGGAAGTGCAGTCTGTGGGTCTGAGCCCCGCCCACACGGAAGGCCCCGCCCCCTCCCTGGGAGTGAATAATTTAAACCCTGGAAGTGCAGTCTGTGGGTCCTTGGCTAAGTCCCTTTGTTTGAAGCCCCCTCCCTGCTGCTGGCACCAGGCTCCAGGGCTGGGGAGGGCTGAGGACTGGAGCTGCTGACGTCAGCACTTGCTCAGGGTCGCCCCTTCCTGGGTGTTCCCTCTGGAGGGGGTGCTGGTAGCATTGGCCACACTCATAACTCAAGGTGGTGATCCCAGGCCCTCCACCTGCTTGTCTGGCTTCGCTCCTCTGTCCCCTCCTGAATGCGGGCTGCCCGCTGTTGGCGGAGGAGGGTGCTGCCCTGGGGGTGGGGGGTCCCACTTGCAAAGGAAGGGGCTGCTGGGCCTGAGAGGGGCCTGGCTCCGTCATCTTTCCTTCTGAGCACTGAGGAGGGGCGTCCTGACGCGAGCCGCCCCCCACCTGGTGCCCTGGGTGCCAAGGGCCAAGCCAGCGCCCAGCAGCAGCCTGGTTCCTGGGATGACGGGATGACGGGATGACGGGAGCGATGCTGCCCCGCCAGGCCCCGGGCTGGCTGGCTGCGGAGGGCCATCCTCCTGGGCTGGGCTGGGTGCCACGCCCCCGAGCACTCTGGGTCCCATCAGCCCACGGGTGGTCGTGCTGCGGGCCGGGTTGTGGGTCAGGGTCTCGTGTGCTGCAGCTGTGAAGCGAGGGGCAGCGGGCCCGGTGACAGGGAGCCCCGCTGTCCTGCTTCCGGGTCTCAGGTCTCGGGTCTCGGCTCGGACGAGCTCAGGCAGCTGACTGAGAGGCGATCATGGGAACGGCCGTCGTGAGGCGCCGAGATGGCTCTCGCGTGGTCAGTGATGGATCCTCCCGCCCGTCTGTCCGCCCGTCTGTCCGCCCGTCCGCCCCACGGTCTGCATTTGAGCTCCTCCGGTGTCACGGCTGTCACCTCGCCTTCCTTTCCGGGTCCTCCTGCTGCCTCCTGGCACCTGGTACCCAGAGCTCAGCTACTTCCCACATCCTCCTCCCGCCGCCTTCCCGCTGGCCACGTGCCTCCTGTCCGGCGGGCAGGGTCACCGGCGCCGTGGCATTAGGCAGTGGGCACGGGACAGGGCCTGTTCCCTGCGGGGCCCCCGTCCAGGAGGAGCGGAGAGACGGCCTGGACAGGGGAGGCTGCCCGCCCAGAGCAGGACAGCCCGCGGAGGCCTGCGCTGCCCGCTTCCTCTCGGACGCCTGCCACGCCTTTTACAAAACATGAAAACACCCTTGAGCTCTGCCTGGGCGCCCTGGCCAGCGGGAGGTGGCACGGGGCCTGGAAAGGTCCGTGGCCTTTTCAACTCGCAGCGGCGGCAGCGGCGGCGGCCTGTAAACCGCCCGGGGCCTGGGAACAGCTCCTCGCCAGCAGTCGGGAACACAGGGCCGCGGTGCATCTGGGAAGAGCATCAGGGCCGGTCTCGCATCCTCCCTGGCCGCCGCCAGCCTTGGAGCCTGGTCTCAGGGATGAGCCAGCGCTCGGCACGGTGTCACGGCAGCAGGTGAGCCAGCGGCTGGCACGGCCATCTCTTCCCACGGGCGAGGCCAGGCCTGGGGCTATGCCGGGCACCTGCGCCAGCGCTGCCTCTGGTGTCGAGTGGGGGCCGAGGCAGGAGTCCCTGGTGCTGAGCTCCGGAGGGACTGACCGCACCACCGTGGGGGCTGAGCTCTGGGTCCGAGCTGAGCTCCACCCGGGAAGAGCAAAGGGCCCGGCGAGGCGGTGACCCCGTGCGCTGGCCCCCACACTGCCCCTCCCTCTGTCCTACCTGGCATTTCCTTCCTGAGCTGGGAAATCCATGTCCAGTGTTTCTGGTCTCTCTTAATTTTTAAAAAATATATTTAATTTATTTCAGAGAGAGAGGGAGAGATAGAAGCGTCAGTGATGAGAGAGAATCATCAACTGCTGCCTCCTGCACGCCCCCCACTGGGGATGGAGCCCACACCCCGGGCAGGTGCCCTGACCGGGAATCGAACTGTGACCTCCTGGGTCATAGGCGGATGCTCAGCCACTGAGGCACGCCCGCCAGGCTCTGGGCTCTTGTTAAAGTGACAGACGACTGCGCAGAGCTGGGCTGTAGCGATGCTTCCGCTGGAGGCAGGGCCTCAGGACGGGTCTGGGTGCGTGGTGCATGCGGGCACCGCCCTGGGCCGAGCTTTGTGCCCGAGAAGAGCTGCTTCCCCTCCCTTCCACCCGGTCACGGTGGACCCTGCCCACCCTGCCGTGGGCCCCTCCCTCCCAGCTTGTCATGGTTGGGGATGGCACCCGTCCACAGTGCCGGCACTGACCACCCTGGCCAGGCACCGGCTCCCCTTCCAGGCCGCCCTCTCGGGCACAGGGCTCTGTCTGTCTGGTCTGGACAACGGTGGGGACCACAGGGCCACCTGCCCCCCTCTTTCCTCCGATGGTTGTGCTGAGCGCCACGGGAGACCGACATGGAGGTCCTTCCTCACCTCCAGGCCGTGCGCCCTTGTTAAAAAGGAGGGACTTCCCTCTGAGCAGGCCCCAGGCCTGTAAACCCGCTGCGGAGCAGGGCAGTGAGCTGGCCATGGGAGAGTAAGCAGGCCAGGCCCCGAGGGGCACAGTGGCACAAGCCGCGGGTGCCTGCCTTTTCGCAGCCGGGTCCGCATCGAACGCCAGTCGGTGTAAGCGTGAGGACAGCTCATCGGCTCAGGAAGCTGAGCCTTCTTCAGGAACAGCTTGATCCAGGCGCCCAAACAAGCTGGCGGGAGTGTGTCTCTCTGCATCTCAGTCGGGCACTCCCTGCGCTCCGGGAGATGGCCCCCCAGCTGCACCTGAGCCCTGTCACCGGGACGCCAAGCCCGCGTGTATTTCCTCAGCCGGGACGCCGAGGGGGGGGTCTTGCGTTGGCGGTAACAGGAGCCGAACGTCCCACGTGAAACTGGCTTTGTTTAGGGCGGGCGCGGGGAGGCAGTCTTTTGCACGGGGGCGTGGGAGAGTCAGTCCGTGTGTGGCTTCTGTGGGACGCCAGCTTCCCCGCCCTCTCCTCGAGCCCTGGGTGAGGGCGGGGCCTTTCAGGAGGGGCCCAGGGGCCCGCTCCTCCCTCGCTGTGCTTCCGCGCCGTCTTGCATGCAGGCCTAGGCCTCCCGGGCCAGTGGGAACCGGGTACCGCTGTGAACGGTTGTGGGGAAATTGCCTTTTAATGGGGTACCGATGGGAATGAAATGCGCCCGGCCTACCCTGCAGACGCCCGAGGCACCAGCTCTCAGAAGTTGCACGTGAGGTTTCGTGCGCTGTCAGTCACCCCGCCCGAGCGCCCTGCACAGCCGCCTCCCTCCGCAGCGGGTCTGACCGGCCTTCCAGCTGAGGTTGGGGGCGGGTTTCTCGGGAGCGTGGGGAGCCGTGTCTGGGAACCAGGATGGCGTGTCTGGCACTTGCACCCCCTGCCCCCGCACCGGGACTTGGGGGGGAACTCGGTATCGGTTCCGATCGGGACGGGGTGGCCGTCAGGCGGAGCACACCGGGCTGCTGGGGTGTGGGCCTGGGACGGGAACCGGCTGCCTGCCTGGACGAGCGTCTCTCTACAGTGGGGTCCCTGCCCTTCCCGCCCCCGCCACCCCCTCCCCCACTGCCTCCCTCCCCACCCGAGGGCTCCGTGCTCCTGTGGCTAACCCCCGTCCTGCTTTGTCCTTTCAGCTCAGCCAGCAGACCTCCTGAAGGTTCTAGATTTTCACACCTTGCCCGACGGCATAACCAAGACAACAGGGTTCTGCTCCACTCGGCGGTCTTCCAGGGGCCCGGATGTTGCTTACAGAGTCACGAAGGATGCCCAGCTCAGCGCGCCCACCAAGCAGCTGTACCCTGGTGAGAGACTCAGGGTGTGCGGGGTGCGCCGGGTGCGCGGGGTGCGTGGGGTGCATGAGGTGCGTGGGGTGTGTGGGGTGCATGGGGTGTGCAGGGTGTGAGGGGTGCGAGGGGTGTGTGGGGTGTGTGGGGTGCGCGGGGTGCGAGGGGTGTGTGGGGTGCGTGGGGTGCGGAGAGTGCGGGGTGCGCCGGGTGCACAGGGTGCGAGGGGTGCGTGGGGTGTGGGGTGTGCGGGGTGCGCTGGGTGCGCAGGGTGTGAGGGGTGCGCGGGATGCGAGGGGTGTGTGGGGTGCATGGAGTGCGAGGGGTGCGCGGGGTGCGTGGGGTGTGAGGGGTGCGTGGGGTGTGCACGGGGTGTGAGGGGTGTGTGGGGTGTGTGGGGTGCACAGGGTGTGAGGGGTGTGTGGGGTGTGTGGGGTGTGTGGGGTGCACGGGGTGTGAGGGGTGTGTGGGGTGTGTGGGGTGTGTGGGGTGTGTGGGGTGCGTGGGGTGTGTGGGGTGTGAGGGGTGTGTGGGGTGCGTGGGGTGTGAGGGGTGCGTGGGGTGTGTGGGGTGTGTGGGGTGCACGGGGTGTGAGGGGTGTGTGGGGTGTGTGGGGTGTGTGGGGTGTGTGGGGTGTGAGGGGTGTGTGGGGTGCGTGGGGTGTGAGGGGTGCGTGGGGTGCGTGGGGTGTGTGGGGTGTGTGGGGTGCGTGGGGTGTGTGGGGTGTGAGGGGTGTGTGGGGTGTGCACGGGGTATGAGGGGTGTGTGGGGTGCGTGGGGTGCGCGGGGTGTGCGGGGTGCGTGGGGTGCGAGGGGTGCGTGGGGTGCGCGGGGTGCGTGGGGTGTGAGGGGTGTGTGGGGTGTGCACGGGGTATGAGGGGTGTGTGGGGTGCGCGGGGTGCGCGGGGTGCATGGGGTGTGAGGGGTGCGTGGGGTGTGCACGGGGTGTGAGGGGTGTGTGGGGTGTGTGGGGTGTGAGGGGTGTGTGGGGTGTGTGGGGTGTGTGGGGTGTGTGGGGTGCGCGGGGTGTGTGGGGTGCGTGGGGTGTGTGGGGTGCGCGGGGTGTGGTGTGTGTGTGTGTGAGCGCGTCTCCCTCCTGCCTCTGTCCAGGAGCGCGAGGTGGCGCTCGGGTTTCTAGGACGCCCCAGGAGTGAGCCAGGTTTGATGTCACCAAAGGGGGCTGTGGGCCTCGAGGACCCTGCCCTCCAGCAGGTGCCTGTCCTCGGTGCAGCGGCTGCCAGGCCCCCAGGGCATGGAGGGAGGCTGCTCCTGGGCCGGGAGGCAGGCGGGAAGGGGAGGGCAGAGGGAAGCCTCGGGGTTGTGGGAAAGGCAGCGCTTCCAGACAGAAGCTTACTGGGGGGCAGTGACCCTGGGAGACGCATGAATCACACTTCACACCTCCCAGCAAGAGAGCGGGCTCTTCCTGCGGATCGACGGCCGAGCACGGAGCTGGACTGTCCAGAGCGGGGGGCGGGGGCGGGGCTGTTAGCTGCTGGGACCGCGTCCGAGCTGTCCTGTCGCCGGCCGCGGGTGGTATGAGGCCCCCCCTTCCCACCGCCCAGCGTCAGCTGGCCGCTCGGGGCTCCCCTGGAGGAGGGGCCGCGGGCCAGAGGCTGATGAGCTCCCGGCCGCAGGGAGCTCGTCTCTGATCCAGGTCGCAAGGGCCAGGCCTTGGCGGATGCGGCCGCCGTGGACGTGCCCTGTGACTGTCAGCAGCTGGGCCATCTTCTCGTGGCGTGAACGTGGCCTTGACCCAGAGTCAGGCTCTCTTTTGACCAGTGCGGTTCTCTGCTCGCCCCGCGTCCCCGCTGGGCCCTCTCTCCCGCACTCTGCGCTGTCCCCCCGCTGTCCCTCCGCCTTCCTTCAGATCTGTCCGGCGTGGTCAGCGCTTTGTAAGGACGCCATTTCTGGTGGATGAGGTCGCTCGGAGGCACAAGTCCCTTCAGGAGCCCCTTGGGGCGCCCCCGGGTCCAGGGACCCAGCCTCGGGACTGTCTGACCCTCAGTGCAGATGGAGGTCACCGTCAGGGCCGGCTCGCCCTCACGGAGAACTGCGGGGTCTCGTTTTCATGCATCCAGAGAAGCCCGCCTCTGCCTCAGCCTCAAAACCCCGCGATGCTTTAGGGGACACTTGACTTTAGTGTCTGGAACAGCGGTGCCCCCGATACCCACCCTCGCCCTGGCAAGATCGCTCCACCCTGGTCCCAGGGGACGCGAGGCCACAGCAGGCGAAGTCTCAGGCCACCTGGGATGTCCCCTCCCCCCAGCCTGGCGCCTGCATGCTCTGCTCCAGTGACCGGAAGCGGAGGCCAGCTGCCCGGTCACATGACCATTCCGCCAGCAGAGGGCACCCCCAGACAGCTTCCTACAGGGCTGG
Source organism: Corynorhinus townsendii (assembly GCA_026230045.1). Taxonomy (NCBI): domain Eukaryota; kingdom Metazoa; phylum Chordata; class Mammalia; order Chiroptera; family Vespertilionidae; genus Corynorhinus; species Corynorhinus townsendii. The sequence goes on from JAPDVU010000005.1 coordinate 176,146,413, forward strand.
CCATCCGGGCCGTCTGGGTGACCTCGTGACCTGCCGGAAGGAGCAGCTGATCACGGATCCTCTCCTCCTCCAGGCCCTAAGCCCGACCCACAGCCCTCATAGCACAGAGCGTGTCCCTTCCCCACGCAGCGTGTCTGTCGGACCCCCGCTGCGGGCGCCGCGCCTTCGGCCACGCTGAGAAGTGCGCTGGCCGGACGGAGCGTTCCGGCCGCTGGACCGCAATATCCCTTAGCCCACGCGCCCCAGGCTCCCGGCAGAGCTGCAAATGCACAAGGCGGCAGGAGAGTCGAGGGGCGCTTGGCCGAAGGGAAGGGGTGCATATGTGGGTGCGTGTGTGTGTGTGCACGCGCGTGCGTGCAGAGAGGTCTGGAGCGAGCGGGCGGCCCGCAGGGTCTGGCTTTGAGGGCCTCAGAGGCCTGGCCTGGCCGTAGGAGCCTTCCCGAGCCGTCCCGCCACCGACACGGCAGGATTCTTCCTTCCCTTGTTCCCGTGTTGGGGTCTTCGCGATCTGGGTGGACGTCTTTTGGTTTCTTTCCACTTTTTCTCCGTTTTGCGTGTCAGCCAGGAAATGGCAAGAAGTGCGGTTCTCGTCGGCTCCCTGCCTGCCCGCCTCGCTCCCCCGCAGGGCGCTGAACAACACGCACTCCGCGAGGCCCAGCTCCGGGCACGCAGAGGGGTCGAGGGGCCCTGAGACCGCCCTGCCCCCAGCACGCTCCCATCCTGGGGTCCTCGCTAGGACGTATACTCCGACGTGTTACAGGGAGTGGGCGTGGAGCGGGCCGGCCGCAGGGAGGCCCACAGCTGGAAGGACCCGTCAGCTCTGCACTTGACCTGAGCCTCGAAGGGGCCAGGCTTGGCCACGTGGGGACAGCCGGGGCTGCAGGAGCAGTGTGGTCCAGGGGCACCATCCTCTGCAGCCGGGGTGCCAGGTCCCTGAGCTGACTGGCGTGTGGTGCCTGGGTGTGGTTGGCAGCTTCTCAACGGCCCTCTGACCCCTGCCCTCTGCCCTCTGCCCTCTGCCCCAGCATCTGCGTTTCCCGAGGACTTCTCCATCCTCACCACAGTGAAAGCCAAGAAGGGCAGCCAGGCCTTCCTGGTCTCCGTCTACAACGAGCAGGGCATCCAGCAGCTCGGCCTGGAGATGGGCCGTTCTCCCGTCTTCCTGTACGAGGACCACACGGGGAAGCCGGGTCCGGAAGATTACCCCCTCTTCCGGGGCATCAACCTGTCGGATGGCAAGTGAGTGGGCGCCGCGCGGCCAGCCAGGCCCGCTGGGACGTCTGGGCAGGCCCCCAGGGCCCGCGGGCAGACGGGGCGGCCCGCAGGCTGTGCGTTATAGCAGCAGGGCCGAGGGCCCCCTGGCTGGGGGTGGGGCCCCGCGAGCTGGTCCCGGCCCTTCTCCCTGGGCCTCCGTCTCCCCTGGGTGCAGGGCAAACACCCGCCCCTCCGTTCGGGAGGGACACGAGACGGTCGTGCGGCTGTACCCCACGTGTCCCACAGAGGATTTAGGGAACCCTGGCGGGCACAGACGCGTCAGGTGTGGGATGGAATGACGAAACCCAGACAGAGTTTGCCGGGTTCTGTGGGCGCACAGCTAGGCCCGGCGGTGTGACCGTGGCCGCCTTGGGGGCTGGCACGGAGGACGCCACGTGCAAGGAAGGCCTCCCGCGACTCCGGACTTTCTCGCTGAGAGTGCCGTGTGGGTCCCGGGGCGCCACGCCTCCCCGTCAAACTCGCCTTCCCCGGAGCCTGCCCTCTGCTGTGGGGTTCAGGCGGCCCCCCCAGGGCTGTCCCCTCCTGTGTCCCGGCCCGTGGCCCCCTGGCGAGCCCACTTGGGTTCCGGAGCCTGTGCTCAGCGCTTCCCCGTGAACTTTGGGTTCAGGCGGTGGCCTGAGAGACAAGAAATTGGAGGCGTCCGGGGCGGAGGGCGTGTTGCGGGGGTGCATGGTGTGGCCGGGGTCTGACCGCAGGGAGAGGGGCTTCCTCCCCGTGTCCTCCGTGATCTGCCGCTGAGCCCCCTGCCCTGGCTCCCGAGACCCGTGCCGTGCCGCCTCCACCCGCCCAGCTGTCCGTGCCTCTGCAGGTGGCACAGGATCGCGCTCAGCGTCCACAAGAAAAACGTCACCCTGATCCTGGACTGTAAGAAGAAGGCCACCAAGTTCCTGGACCGCAGCGACCACCCCATGATCGACACCAACGGCATCATCGTGTTCGGCACCCGGATCCTGGACGAGGACGTGTTCGAGGTGAGCCGAGGGCGGCTGTCGCATGCGCCACGCGGACCCGCATTGGCGAGCGGTCGCTGCGCAGAGGTCGCTGTTGGTGGGGATGGCTGGCGTCCGCCGTGGCCGGGGTGTGGACGGGCTGGCGTCCGCGTGGCCGTGGTTTCTGCGGGTCTGAAGCCCCTATTGCCATCCCGATGGGCGTGTGTGGCTCGTGGGGGTGGAGAGGCCCCGTGAGGACCGTGGAGGGCGCCCTCGCCCAGGGAGTCCGATACCCGGGTCTCCCAGAGACCAGTTTGGAGGGGAGACCTGCCCTCTCACCTCCGGGGGCCGGCCTGGGAAGGGGCAGCCGCCTGTGGGTGGACGTGGGGGTAGCTCAGCCAGCGCGCAGGGCGTTGGGAAATGTGCGGCTACAGTTCAGTCGGGCTCTGAGCCAGCGGTGCCCCGGGCACCCGAGAGGGTGAGGGCAGCCCCCCCCCGCCCCCAGCACTGCCTTCCCGGGACGACGCACTGTCCGGTGTTAGGGCTGTCCTTGGCA
>JAPDVU010000005.1:176154172-176258039 GCA_026230045.1 Corynorhinus townsendii
GGCCACGGGGCTGACTGGGAGGGCAGCGTCTTGTCTGGAGAGCTGAGCTCGGCTCCTCACGGGGGTTTGGAGCCCGAGCTGGGCCGCGCACCTCCGGGATCAGGTACTAACGGGCCCAGTCTGGACTCTAGGACCATGACTCCCCTCTGCCATTGAGTCACCCACGTCCCCCGGTCCTGGGGCCAGTTTGGGCGGCCGGGGAGGGTGCCGATCCCGCTGCGGAGCTGTGCACACCGGCGCCTCGCCCCACACCCCCCGGGGGCCGTCCAGGGACCACACTTAGTGACTGGGTGGAGGCCACTCCCGGTCCCCCTGCGTCTCTCTCTGCCTTCCTGGCACAGAGAAGGGCTCGCACACCTTCGCCACGTGAGAGGCGGGAGGGCCGGCGCCTGGCTGGGCCTGTGGTTCTGACAGGCAGGATGGCCTCATCCTCGGGTCAAGCTCATGGCCTGCCCTCCCAGCTCTGCCCTTCAGGTTCCGCTGTGGCTGGACCCAGTGGAACGGGGGAGTGGGGCACAGGCGCTGGAGCTGCCCCAGCCTCTGGCCAGAGAGGGGCAGCCTGGCTTGAGGGAGGGGCCTTAGGGAAAGCCTGCTGGATGCACGGTCTGGGTTGCATCTGACCTCGTCCACGGGGCATGATGGAAGGCTGAGGTGTTAGGGGGAGTGGGTGCCGCCAGACAGTGCGGCTCTGGGCATGGCTGTGCCCCTGTGTGTGATGCAGTGGCTAGCATTTGGGAGATGCTCAGGAATTGCTACTGGATGGATGGAGGGTGGATGGATGGATAGATGATGGATGGTGGATGGGTAGATGGATGGTGGATGGATGATGGATTGTGGATGGTGGATGGATGGTGGATAGATGATGGATGGTGGGTGGGTAGATGGATGGATGATGGATGGTGGGTGGATGATGGATGGTGGGTGGGTAGATGGATGGATGATGGATGGTGGGTGGATGATGGATGGTGGGTGGGTAGATGGATGGATGATGGATGGTGGGTGGATGATGGATGGTGGGTGGGTAGATGGATAGATGATGGATGGTGGGTGGATGATGGATGATGGATGGTGGATGGATGATGAATGGATGATGGATGATGGATGGATATTGGATGGATGGTGGATGGTGGGTGGATGGTGGATGGATGATGGATGGTGGGTGGATGATGGATGGTGGGTGGATGATGGATGGTGGGTGGGTAGATGGATAGATGATGGATGGTGGGTGGATGATGGATGATGGATGGTGGATGGATGATGAATGGATGATGGATGATGGATGGATATTGGATGGATGGTGGATGGTGGGTGGATGGATGATGGATGGTGGATGATGGATGGATATTGGATGGTAGATGGATGGTAGATGGATGGTGGATGGTGAATGGATGGTGGATGGTGGATGGATGAATGGATGGTGGATGGTGGATGGTGGATGGATGGTGGGTGGATGAATGGATGGTGGATGATGGATGGTGGGTGGATGATGGATGGTGGGTGGGTAGATGGATGGATGATGGATGGTGGATGGATGATGAATGGATGATGGATGATGGATGGTGGATGGATGATGGATGGTGGATGGTGGATGGTGGATGGATGGTGGGTGGATGAATGGATGGTGGGTGGTGGATGGATGATGGATGGTGGATGGTGAATGGATGGTGGATGATGGATGGATGAATGGATGATGGATGATGGATGGCAGATGGTGGATGGATGATGGATGGTGGGGCGGTGGGGGGGTTGTTGGATGGATGGACGGATAACGGATGGACGGGTGGGCTGACAGCCTGGTTGGGTGGTTTGGAGGCAGCAGCTCTGAGAGGAAGGCTGGCTGAGGACGGGCTGGTCTCCTGGGTCCCGCTGGGTCCCGCTGGGGCCCCTGAGCCGCTTGTTCAGGGCTCCTGTCCTTTTCCAGGGTGACATCCAGCAGCTGCTCTTCGTCTCAGACCACCGGGCGGCGTACGATTACTGCGAGCACTACAGCCCCGACTGCGACACCGCTGTCCCCGACACCCCCCAGTCCCAGGACCCCAACCCAGACGAATACGTGAGTCGGCAGCTGGGCTGGTGGGGGGGCAGTGGGCCAGGCAGGCGGGGGGAGGGGGCACTCGGGGGTGGCACCTCCATGGTCAATAACCCCCCCGGGGAAGGACTGTGATCCAGTCACCCGGATGTGTGTCCCGAACCCTCTCCCTAAGCTTCACCAAGCTGGTGATGACGAGGTGTTTCTTGTTCCCTCAGCCCGGGCAGGGGGTCTGTGGCCCGGGCAGGGGCTCTGTGGCCGGGCAGGGGCTCTGTGGCCCGGGCAGGGGTTCTGTGGCCGGGCAGGGGGTCTGTGGCCCGGGCAGGGGGTCTGTGCCCCGGGCAGGGGCTCTGTGGCCGGGCAGGGGGTCTGTGCCCCGGGCAGGGGCTCTGTGGCCGGGCAGGGGCTCTGTGGCCGGGCAGGGGGCAGGGGGTCTGTGGCCGGGCAGGGGCTCTGTGGCCCGGGCAGGGGCTCTGTGGCTGGGCAGGGGGTCTGTGGCCCGGGCAGGGGGTCTGTGCCCGGGCAGGGGCTCTGTGGCCGGGCAGAGTCCGCGGGGCGCTGAGGGCCGCTCATTGCGCACGACAGGCCCTCTGACCGCAGCGTGGCTGCGCCCAGGAGCAGCCTCGTCCCGAGGGTCTCAGGCACGTGTCCTGAGCTTCGTCCCCTCCCCGTGACCTCTGCGGTCTGGGGTTCGTCTTTCGCCTCCTCCTGCCCTCACAGCCCAGTGGCGCCTAGTGAATGTTTCTGGCAGCTCCTCCCCCACTGCCAGCGAGAACCCTGCCCAGCCCTGCTCAGCCCCACGCCCGTCTCCTTACGTAGCGCCCAGTCCTGCCCTCCATCTCCCCGCTGGCCAGACAAGGCGTGGCCCCAGGAGGCTGCGGGTGCCCAGGCGCGTCTTACCCTGCCCCCACGGCTGGACGGTGCTCCCAGCGGAGTCCCAGCGGCCAGGCCTCCCGCGGTCCCTGCCGTGCAAATGTCCTGGGGCCGGGGCTTCCTCGCGGTGGCCGGGAGGCCCTCCCCTGGGGGACAGGGCCGTAGTTGGGCTGGTTGACTGACCCTCGGGTTCTAAAGGGTCAGAGTGCCTGAGCCTCTCGGGACTCAGTTTTCTTCGAAGGGGACCTGGGCCCGGCTCCTCCCGGGACCTCTCAGGGGCTGGCTCAGCTTCCGTTGCTGGAGGGGTTCGTGCCCGGATGGGGGCATGGCGTTCTGGAGTTCATGCCTCCCGCCGAGCCTGGCGTGGAGAGAGCAGGGGTCTCCTGACCGGCCCCTGCGTCCTCATGAGCCTGTCTCCTCCCAGTACCCCGAGGGTGACGGCGACAGCGAGCCCTACTACTACGAGTACCCCTACTACGAGGACACGGACGACCCCAGCAAGGAACCCGCCGCCACCAAGGAGCCCGTGGAGGCCGCTAAGGAGACCACGGAGATCGCCGAGGTGCGGCCCGGCGGGCGGGCGGCGGGGCCGGCACGGGGAGGGGAGGAAGGAGGCGGTGGCGTGAATGTGGGGCCGCGCAGGAGGCTGGGGTGGAGGCTCGGCCCCATGGGATGGCCTCCTGTGATGCGTGTCGGCGGAGGGTGTCCATGGTGATGTGTGACCTCAGGGGCTGAGGGGGCACCGTCCCTCCCCAGGGCGCCGGGAGACTGGCTTATCCTGTTCTGTCTGGGACGTTCTCTCACTTTTTTGTTGTGAATCCTCACCCAAGGGTAGTTTCCCACTGATTTTTAGAGAGAGTGCAAGAGAGAGGGCGAGACAGAGAGAAACATTGATGTGCGAGACACACATGGAGGGGTTGCCTCCTGCACACCCCCGCCCGGGGCTGGGGATCGATCCTGAAACAGAGGTCCGTGCCCTTGACCGGGAATCGAACCCGAGACCCTCCAGCCCTCAGGCCGGCGCTCCACCCACTGAGCCACACCGGCCAGGGCACGCTCTCTGACTTCTAAGACAAGTGTCTGAGATACAAACTCCCCCTTTCCACGTGTGGGCTCCGTTCCCAGCATCCTCCTGGCTGGGCCGCTTCCTCCCGGGGCCCGGGGCGGCCCGGCACCCGGAGTTCATGGGGTTCTTGGCTGAATGGTCAGAGGAACCCCAAGACCCAGCTCTGCCTCTCCCCGCCCCTCAGGAGCTGACTCTGCCCCCGACGGGGGCCCCTCCCGTGCCTGACACCAGCGAGGGGGCCGGGAAGGAGGACCTGGACACACTGGACTATGACTACGTGCCCAGCGAGGACTACTACACGCCGGCCCCGTACGAGGACAGCTACGGCGAGGGCCCCGGGGCCGAGGTGCCCACCAGCACGGCCGGCACCGCCAACGCCTCCAACGTAATTGCTTTTCTCCCGCGTGGGCTCGGCCGGGCGGGTCCCCCGCACCTCCCGCTGGGTTCTTCGCTCGGCCTCTCCCGGTCCCTGCTCCCTGCGGAGGCCGGGCGGTTGGGAATCGCGGGCCGCCGAGCGGCTCTCCGTGCTGTCACTGGCTCATCTGCACGTGGAGGGCCTGACCCCCGCCCCGAGGCGTCCGGTTCAGGCGCAGGTGGGCGAGGACGGTGCTTGCAGCCCCACCGTGTCCGGTCCGTGGCCGGCCGGGGCGGGTCAGGCGGGACAGGGGCTCGAGCCGGGGACCTGGACACGACGTGAGGCGGGTGCTCCTGGGCAGTGGCCTCGGGGGACGACGGATCTGTGCTCTCAGTCACCGCGTGGCCCCCAGGCGCCGCCTCTGGGGCTGTTGCCCAGCTTTGGGTTGGGGAGGGACCAGCACAGCGCAGGCGCGTAGGAAACTTTAACCCTTTGTCCGCCATAAGCGTCTACAGACGAAGGATGGCTTCCGTTCTGGACGCGGGGCAGTTAACGGGCCGCATTCCTGGCGGCCACGGAGTGGACACACTGGTCCTCCTGGGTGCAGACCCCTGTGCCGCGGGCCTGGGATGAGGGTCATGTTATCCCGAGACCCTGAGTCCCGTGGTGGCGCCCTGCGGGCACCGACTTCCCCAGGCACAGCCGAGGGGCTGGGTCGAGGGGGGAGCGAGGAGGTGCGGCGAGACCCCAGGGACCCCGGCAGCTGCCCTAGAAGTTAGGCTCCAGGCCTGGGAGCCCCAGGTCGAGGCCCGCAGCCCAGCAGGGAGGGGCCCCTCTCTCGGCTCCCTGACGCCGCCCTCTGCCCCCAGCCGGCCCCACCCCCCGCAGAGGGGAAGGAGGACCTGGACGGCGAGTTCACGGAGGAAACCATCAAGAACCTGGACGAGAACGAGAGCTACTACGACCCCTACTATGACCCCACCGTGTCCCCGTCCGAGATCGGGCCGGGCATGCCCGCCAACCAGGACACCATCTTCGAGGGGGTGAGTGCGGCGCGGCCCTTCCTGGGGGCCTCCGGGGGCGTGACAGCCGGGGGGCCCTGCTGGGGAAGCGTGATCACAGATTCACTGTCCCCTCCACCTTCCCTGTCCCCTCATTCTCTCTCTGTCTGCGCTTCTCACCCCCAGATTGACGGGCCGCGGGGCGAGAAAGGTCAAAAGGGAGAACCCGCCATCATCGAACCTGTGAGGACATTCTCTTATCCTGGTCTCTCCGGTCTGCGGGGGCCCAGGGTCCACGGGGGGTCCGGGTCCGCGGGGGGCCAGGGTCCACGGGGGGACCAGGATCCACGGGGGCCAGGGTCCACGGGAGGCCAGGGTCTACGGGGGCCAGGGTCCACGGGGGGTCCGGGTCCGCGGGGGGTCTGGGTACGCGGTGGGACCAGGATCCACAGGGGGCCAGGATCCACAGGGGGCCAGGGTCCGTGGGGGGGTCAGGGTCCGCGGGGGGCCAGGATCCACAGGGGGCCAGGGTCCACGGGGGGCCAGGGTCCGTGGGGGGGTCAGGGTCCGCGGGGGGCCAGGGTCCATTAGGGGCCAGGGTGCAGGGGGGGCCAGGGTCCGTGGGGGGGTCAGGGTCCGCGGGTGGGCCAGGGTCCATGGGGGGCCAGGGTCCACGGGAGGCCAGGGTCCGCGGGGGGCCAGGGTCCGTGGGGGGGTCAGGGTCCGCGGGGGGCCAGGGTCCGTGGGGGGCCAGGGTCCGCGGGGCTGGGAGGGCCGGGCTCCGGTCTCAGCGCGTCCCCGTCCTGTCTTGCAGGGCATGCTCTTGGAGGGGCCACCAGGCCCTGAAGGCCCCGCGGTGAGTGTCACGTCTATGTCCATGCTGTGTGGGAGGCGCTGAGGCGGGCCATCAGGAACCCTAAACTCCTGACGGAAGAGAAGGGTTCGCCGCTGCATGCCGGCCTCGGGGGCTGGCCCCCGGGAACGGGTGCGCGTGGCCGCCTCTTTGAACTCTTCTCCGAATTCGTTTTTCATTCCAGGGCCTCCCGGGACCTCCAGGGACGATGGGTCCCACGGGCCAAGTGGGCGACCCTGGAGAAAGGGTAAGGGCCGCCTGGGTTCCTTCGCTCCACAGGCTCGCCCCGCTGTGTCCCCTGCTCTGTGACGGGCGTTGCCATGGCGACTTCCTTCTCCGAGTTGTCCCGGCCCCCTACCTCTCACACCACCCGCTTCCTGCGCCCCGTCTCCTCGGGGTGAGGGGCGGTCGGCTCTGGCCCCAGAGTCTGCAAGAACCCTTCCTCGTCCGAGAGCCCCCGGCCTCGATTCCTTCTGATCCCCTCCTTTCCTGGAAGTCATGGGGGGCTTGCTCTGGAGCAGATGGGTACAGCCTGGGGTCACCCTGGTCAGAGGGACACGCCTCGGGGTCCCCGCAGGAGGGAGGAGGACTGGACCCAGGAGGTCGTGATTTCAGTCTGACACCTAGTGGGGCTTTGTGGTACTGCAGCCTGTGGGTGCCCGCTCAGCTCGGTCTTACCGTCTTTTCCTCGCGTGCTGGTTTCCGTGCTGGACTCATGAACAGCCATGGGACCGTTGGCTAAGCCGTGGGTGAGAGAAGCGTGTGTGTGCCCTAATGGGCGTCCACCCCCAGGGCCCGGCACGGCCGGGAGCAGCCGGTGTGGTGTGGCAGGTGCCTGAGGCCTGCCCGGAAGCTGCTCAGCCTGGAGGCCCTCGGGCTGTGGGCGGTGCCCAGGACGATTGGCCGGATGCCCACAGGTGGAGCCGCAGAGCGCTGGGTCAGAAGCTGGGACGGAGGAGGCTCCCCTGGCTCCCTGTGGCCGGGTGACCTCTGAGGGTCCCGCCTGGGTGGGGCCTCGAGCAGGACTCTCTGCCTTTTGTGTGTGCATGTTTGTGTGTATCTGCGTGTGGGTGCACGTGCGTGTACCTGTGTGTATATCTCTGTGTGTATGTGTGTGCGTGCATGTGCGTAAATCTCTCTGTGTCCACGCATGTGTATGTGTGCGTGCGTGTGTATGTATATGGCCGGTGGCTCTGGGGGCCCAGAGTAGGCAGCTCGTTCTTTGTGGCAGGGCCTCAGCTGACCTGTAGGCTGCCCGGCCCCGGTGTCCCTGGCCTGCTGGCATCCTGCTCCCCACGCCGGCCCACTCCCCCCCCCCCCCCCCCCCCGCCGCCGCTGTCGCAGTTCCAGACAAGCAGGCGGCCTGCTCTCCTGCCTCATGGCCTGACTGCTGCAGGGGGGCTGCGTGTCTAGCCGGCTCACTCCGAAGGCCCGCGGGAGACGGGTGGTGCTGGTCCTCCCACAGCTGTCAGCAGTTGGACCCACGAGTGTGGCCAAGTCCACACGTCAGAGAGGGGCCACGTGGCATAGCAGATGCTGTTTTCTCTCGCAGATGTAGGAGGGGATCATGCGCTGTGCATTGTGCCGGATATGACTGCCCTCTCTCAGCCTCAGTGTTGCTCCCTGTCTGTCTGAGCAGGGGCTCCCCATGTGTCTGAGCAGGTGCACCCCGTGTCCGAGCAGGTGCTCCGTGTGTCCGAGCAGGTGCTCCCCGTGTGTCCGAGCAGGTGCTCCCCATGTGTCCGAGCAGGTGCTCCCTGTGTCTGAGCAGGTGCTCCCTGTGTCTGAGCAGGTGCTCCCCATGTGTCTGAGCAGGTCCTCCCCATGTCTGAGCAGGTGCTCCGTGTGTCCGAGCAGGTGCTCCCCGTGTGTCCGAGCAGGTGCTCCCCGTGTGTCCGAGCAGGTGCTCCCCGTGTCTGAGCAGGTGCTCCCTGTGTCTGAGCAGGTCCTCCCCATGTCTGAGCAGGTGCACCCTGTGTCCGAGCAGGTGCTCCGTGTGTCCGAGTAGGTGCTCCCCGTGTGTCCGAGCTGGTGCTCCCCGTGTGTCCGAGCTGGTGCTCCCCGTGTGTCTGAGCAGGTGCTCCCCGTGTGTCTGAGCAGGTGCTCCCCTTGTGTCTGAGCTGGTGCTCCCTGTGTCTGTCCTAGCAGATGTTTCCTGTGTCTGTCTGAACAGGTGCTCCCCGTGTCTGTCTGAGCAGGTCCTCCCCGTGTCTGAGCAGGTGCTCCCCGTGTCTGAGCAGGTGCTCCCTGAGTCTGAGCAGGTGCTCCCCGTGTCTGAGCAGGTGCTCCCCGTGTGTCTGAGCAGGTCCTCCCTGTGTCTGAGCTGGTGCTCCCCGTGTCGAGCAGGTGCTCCCCGTGTCTGTCTGAGCAGGTGCTCCCTGTGTCTGAGCAGGTGCTCGCCGTGTCTGTCCGAGCAGGGGGCTGCGGTGACCACCTTCCCTCTGAGCAGCCCCACACAGAGCCAGCGGGCGGCCGGGCCCCTCCCTGACAGCGCAGAGGAGTCCGCTCTGAGCAGCCAGGCTGGCTCTGCCGCCGGTTTGGGGCTGAGACCTGGAAGGCGTGTGCTCAGGGTGGATGCCCCGATGCTCCATCCCTGACCCTCCTGGAGTGTCGCCTCCCCGGACCCGCCCGGACCTCCTCCCTCCTCATCCCTCTCCCCCGGCAGCGTTTCCCCATCCCCATCCCACAGCCACCCCCCTTCTCTGGGCTTGGGTTCTGGAACGTTCCAGCCACGGGGCCTTGCTCTGCTCTGTGCCTGTCCAGTGTGTTTCCGGCTGGGCCGTGGCTCCCCACCCCCTCCCGCCCAGCCCAACTCCGTCCCTCTGCACTCTGACCAGGCCCTCTCGGCCCCTCTGTCCACAGGGTCCCCCTGGGCGACCAGGTCTGCCGGGGGCCGACGGGCTGCCCGGCCCCCCTGGGACCATGCTCATGCTGCCTGTGAGTACCCCGGCTTGTGGGGGTGCGTGGCCACTGGGGGTGTGCGGCCGATGGGGAGTGGGCCCCGGGCTCTGTTTCTGAGGGGGACAATCTCCTGGTCACAGACTCGCCCCAACCAGGGCACACCGTGACCTAGAGGCAGGCTCCTGGCGGGGGGGGGGGGGGCGCCTTTGCAGAGGAGTGGACCCCAGGGGTGCTCAGGGCTGCCCCCCTCAGAGGGGGTGGAGTCAGGTCCCTGGAGGAAAGCTGTGCTATCTGCCTGGTGTCAAACACCCCCGTCACCACTTGGACCCCGAGTGGGCGTGCTTGCCAGCGGGTCCCTCTGGGAGCTTGCCCTGCCCATGACCTTGTGGGGGAAGGTCGTGGGGCACCTCCTTCATGGGGAGCCCAGGCCTTGAGGAAGAGTATGTGGTTGGTCGGCGTGCACGGGAGGGGGCAGGGTAGCAGCTGCCCAACCGGACCTGCGAGGCTTGACTTCACCCAAGAGGCCGCTGGGCACTGCCCAGCCCTGGGGTCCAGTGCGGCACCCACATCAGAGCACCCTTGGTGACCCCCGTCTTACACCCACAGTTCCGGTTTGGAGGGGGTGGCGATGCCGGATCCAAAGGCCCCATGGTCTCAGCCCAGGAGTCCCAGGCTCAAGCCATCCTGCAGCAGGCGCGGGTGAGTGGGGGGTCCTGGGGGGGGGGGCACAGGGGCACAGGGCAGCCCCCTGCAGCAGGCGCGGGTGAGTGGGGGGTCCTGGGGGGGTGGGGCACAGGGGCCCAGGGCAGCCCCCTGCAGCAGGCGCGGGTGAGTGGGGGGTCCTGGGGGGGGGCACAGGGGCACAGGGCAGCCCCCTGCAGCAGGCCCGGGGGAGGGTCCCTGTGACGGGCGGTCACTTCTGAGAGCCTCTCGCTTGGCCTGGGGTCCCGCGGAGCCTTTGTGGCCTCAGGGCTCCGCTCCGCACGTGAGCCGGTCAGCGAGCTGAGACAGGTGAGGCCCGGAGTGAGAGACGCCCTGTGCGCTGGGCTGGGAGGCCAGCGGGGCGCCCGTACTGGGCATGGCAGGCGCCGCTCAGCAGCCTTGCTGCCGTATCCAAGGCCCCGGCCAGCGGGTGGCGCTGACGACCAGAGCGGGGGGGGGGGGGGGGTTGGGGGGGGGGGCAGTGTGGGGCAGCTGGAGCATCGCATGGCCGCAGTGGATGAACTGCCCACGGGTGCCGTGTGGTGCGTGACCAAGCCGGCCGCCAAGGCTCGTTGCCCGCCTGCCTGCTGGCCGCGTAGCCGGTGCCTTGTAATAGGAGCGGGGGAGGGGGGGCGAGGGGCGGGTGGGGGGCTGGCCGGATTTTGAAACAAAACCTCTTCCTGTGGGCGGGGTGGGCGGTCAGCACGGGGCGGGGCGGGCGCCCGTGGTGGGCGGGTGGGACGGGGTCTCGCAGGCGGGGGAGGACACCCCCACAGGTGTCTGCTGGCGGCGGCTCCCAGGCTGGAGCTGAGTTCCCCCTCAGAAGGGCTCCCCAACCACTGGAGGGCGCCAGACGCGCCTCTCTGAGTAAAACGCTGCTCGGCTCCAGCACGCGTGTGAGGCACACGCCCCGCGCCGTCGAGCCAGGGGCTGTGCTGCCAGCTCACTCCGAGGGCGGGGGCTGGGGAGCCAGGAAGGAGGTCAGCACGGGGCTCTGAGCACCCCAAGTGGAGGGAGCGCCCTCCCCAAAGCGGGAAAGGCACCCGCCTGGGTCCTCCCGCCTCCTCTGTTCCCGTCCTGTCGTGGCTAGCGTGGGAGCCCCAGAGGAGCCGAGGGGGTGCTTCTGGGCTGCCTCCCACCGCCTCCCAGCGAGCCGCCCCTGCCCCAGCCTCTCCTGCCCCAGCCGCCCCTGCCCCAGCCGCCCCTGCCCCAGCCGCCCCTGCCCCAGCCTCTCCTGCCCCAGCCTCTCCTGCCCCAGCCTCTCCTGCCCCAGCCGCCCCTGCCCCAGCCTCTCCTGCCCCAGCCTCTCCTGCCCCAGCCGCCCCTGCCCCAGCCGCCCCTGCCCCAGCCTCTCCTGCCCCAGCCTCTCCTGCCCCAGCCGCCCCTACCCCAGCGGCTCCTGCCCCAGCCTCTCCTGCCTCAGCCTCTCCTGCCTCAGCCTCTCCTGCCCCAGCCGCCCCTGTCCCAGCCGCCCCTGCCCCAGCGGCTCCTGCTCCAGCCTCTCCTGCCCCAGCAGCCCCTGCCCCAGCCGCCCCTGCCCCAGCCTCTCCTGCCCCAGCCTCTCCTGCCCCAGCGGCCCCTGCCCCAGCCGCCCCTGCCCCAGCCTCTCCTGCCCCGGGGGAGTGGGGGTCCTGCCCCAGCGGCCCCTGCCCCAGCCTCTCCTGCCCCAGCCTCTCCTGCCCCAGCCTCTCCTGCCCCTGGCCGCCACTCCCCTCCTCTCAGCCGGTCCTGTTTTTCCCTTGCAGCTGGCGTTGAGGGGCCCGGCCGGCCCCATGGGTCTGACCGGGAGGCCTGGCCCCGTGGTAAGTCACCAGCGGGGGAGCTGGGGGCACGCGGTGAGGGTGGGAGAGGAGAGGGCGCCTTTTAGCGTCACCCACGGTGACTCGCTGGTGCTGGTGGGAGCGGCCCTGGGCGGGCGGGGCCTGCGTGGGTCTGGGGCTGGGAAACCTCGGCGCGGGCCCTGGCTGCGGCTTTGCCCGGGCTCTGGGCCTCTTCCTCTTGGGGGGTCAGCTGAGTGCAGAGTGTGGGGCACGGGGCCTGCAGAGGGGACCCCAGGGACTGCACGGAGGTTTAAATGCTCTGTGTCCCCACCGCCATTCCCTGGGAGAGAGATGTGGCTGCCCCCCCCCCCCCCGCCCCCGCCACACGCACCTGCTTATACTCAGAGCCCTCCCCATGGGCGTGGCTCGGGCGCCCCCTCCGGCATCCTGCTCGGCTGCGGGCCCCAGGATGTCCGCGCACGGCCTGAGCCGCAGACTGCCCCCTGGCCCCCCGTGGTCAAGTTCACCCGGTGGTCCCCCCACCGTCCACAGTTTCCATGGAAACGAGGAAGAGACCCAAACAAGGAGCCCTCATCCCCGCTGTCGGGTCCGGTCCCGGGCGGGCAGGGCTGGGTGGCCCCCCTCACCGGGAGCCCTGCCCACGGGGGGGTCCCCGTCGTTTCTGCGCCCCAACCCCGGCCCCCGCAGCCTTTACCTGCCGCGCGTTCCTTACCCAGCCGTGTCTCCGCAGGGCCCTCCCGGGAGTGGAGGTTTGAAGGGCGAGCCGGGCGACATGGGTCCGCAGGTGGGTCAGCCCCTCGGCTGGGCTCTTTGAAGGGGTGTCTCTGGGTGTGGGAGGCTGGGACTTGGGTGGGGGGGGAAGGGGGTGCCCCGAAGGCTGCATGCCTTCGAGGAAGTCCGTGGGCTTTGTCGCTTGGTGGGAAGCTGGAGGGAAAGGAGTGGAGGTGACCGCGGTGGGAGGCCACTGCCGCTTCCCTGCCCGGCCCTCACTCCGGGCAGCGGGTCCCTCGCCCTGTCCCGGGGGTGGGTGCCTTCGAGTCAGCAGCAAGGAGGACAAGCCACAGGGACAAGAATTTGCACTTGTCTCTGAGACACCTGGACAGGAACTGACCTTTGCCCTTTGACCTCGGACAGGGCCCCCGAGGGGTGCAGGGCCCGCCCGGCCCAACCGGAAAGCCTGGAAGAAGGGTGAGTGTTTCTGGGCCCCCTGACCGGCTGAGCACCGACACCGACGTGGCGGGGGT
Source organism: Corynorhinus townsendii (assembly GCA_026230045.1). Classification (NCBI taxonomy): domain Eukaryota; kingdom Metazoa; phylum Chordata; class Mammalia; order Chiroptera; family Vespertilionidae; genus Corynorhinus; species Corynorhinus townsendii. Next base: position 176,166,978 of record JAPDVU010000005.1, read on the forward strand.
CCGAGCCGTGGGCCCTCCACGCCGGTTGCTGCCTCCTGTGTCCCAGGCGGGGCTGTCTTCCTGCCCGTCCCCATCCCGGGCGAGCCGAGCCCACAGTGCCTCTCCCGGGAATCGCCTGCCTCGGCCTCCCCGGCCTCCCCGGCCTCCGTCCTGAGCAGGTGCATTGAGTTTAACAAACGTTTTTAAAAATGTATTTTGATTGATGTCAGAGAGGAAGGCAGAGGGAGAGAGAGGAACATCAATGAGAGAGAACCACTGATCGCTGCCTCCTGCACGCCCCACACTGGGGATCGAGCCCGCAACCCGGGCCTGTGCCCTGAGCGGGAATGGCACTGGGACCTCCTGGTTCACAGGTCGATGCTCAACCCCCGAGCCACACCGGCCGGGCCTGAGCACCCAGACGTTAGCTTGAATTCCGAGCGGTGAAAAGGAACTGCGCTGGACGGACGTCACGGCCCCGTTTCCCCCGAGTCTCGGCCGGCAGCCCCGCAGGCTGACCTGGCCCCATGCTCCCCGCCCCCCCCCACCACCACCGAGAGGCCGCGCCTGCCACCTCATGCCGTCGCCTCCAACTACGGGGCATGTGGCGTCGCCCCTGCTGGCCATCCCGGATGGCGAGGCCCAGCAGCCGGGCTGCGGTGCTGGCCGTCCGGGCGGGGCACTGTCCTTGGCTCCACGGGAAGCCGCCGCTCGGTGCTGACCCTTTGCCTCCTGTGTTCCAGGGCCGGGCTGGCAGTGACGGCGCGAGAGGGATGCCTGGCCAGACTGGCCCCAAGGTAGGCGCCACGCACGGCCCCGCGTGTCCTGGCCACGGCATCGCTGTCCTCGTGCTGATGATGTGGCTCGCACGCCGGTTATAATGACGAACATGATTATGGGGACAAGTAGCGATGCTTACACCCGTATGGGTGGGGTCTGGGGGGAGGGAGGTTCTGTTTGGGCCCCTCGGGGCCCAGGCATGTGCCCTGACCGGGCGTCAATCGATCTGTGACCCCGGGGTAGGCGGGTGAATTTCATGAGCACGTGTGACTGTTAGTTTGGGGGGCAATCTGCTCCTTTTGTGTGGGAGGTGAGCAGGAGGGGTGGCCCTGGGACAAGAGGGGAGAAGAGGTGGGGATACGGACCCAGGCCAGGGGTCCCGGGGCCCAGGGCGCATCGACGCTGCCCGGACGGCCGTCCCTGTGTGGCGTGGCCCTGAGCAGCCTCTCTCCTCCCGCAGGGTGACCGCGGCTTCGACGGGCTGGCGGGGCTGCCGGGAGAGAAGGGCCACCGGGTGAGTATCTGAGGGGGTGGGCAGCGCCCAGCCCGAGGTCCCGGTGGCCTGCGTGTGGCAGCTCCTCTAGGAAAACACCTGGTGGACGGGCCCGGGGAGGCATGGTGCGTCCCTCCGCGTGGGTTCCGCACGCCGCCCCGAGCAGCTCACGGAGGGCTCCTCTCCTTTGACACGCATGGCGCCTCTTCTACTTACTCAACAACTTACTTAAATATGCTTTTATTGATCTCAGAGAGGGAGCGAGAGAGAAACATCAGTGATGAGGGAGAATCATGGATCGGCTGCCTCCTGCACGCCCCCTGTTGGGGATTGAGCCGTAACCCGGGCATGTGCCCTTGACCAGAATCGAACCCAGGACCCTTCAATCCGCAGGCCGACGCTCTATCCACCGAGCCAAACCGGCTAGGGCATGACGCCTCTTTTATATTTAAACACATCTGGACATGCAGGCACGTGCGTACACACGCACAGAGACACATGCGAACACACATGCTTGTGCATACATACGTGAACTCACACACACATACATGTGCGCACATGTGAACACAGACACGTGTAGGCACACACACGCACATGCACGTGCGCACACAGCCAGTGAGGTCCATCCAGCACACCAGTCTGTGATGCTGAGAAACGGTCGCTGCGGCTCAGACAGTGCTGCTCGGCGGCCCCCAGAGCCCCGTGGGAAGTGGGTGGCGTTGAGCAGGCCAGTCCCTCTGACCGGGAGCGGGCGTGGCGCCCCAGCTGCGTGCGAGGCCTGAAGCCGCAGGGACGTGAGGCGGACCACCCTCACGGCGCCCAGTCCTGAGCGGTGGCCTCTCCGGAGTGGGGGCGGGGGTGCAGGGCTGGGGGCTCAGTGGGTGTCTGGGGGCGTGCACCCCTGTGGCCCCTGGGCCGGGTCTAGCACAGCTGCCCCCAGGACACGGGTTCGCGGGTGTCAGCCTCTGCAGGGGAGCTGGCCAGGCCTCACCACGTCTCCCGCAGACTCCCCCGGACTCCACGAGGGGCGCGTGGGGATGGGAGTTTCCGTCTCAGAACTAGAGAAAGCCCACGTGGGGGGCGTGGGTCAGGCGTGCGTGACCCGCTCCGGGTGGCTAACCTGGCTGTGGTTGGCTTCCTAGGGTGACCCTGGTCCCTCGGGCCCGCCAGGACCGCCCGGAGACGACGGAGACAGGGTACGTACCGCGGGCCTCACCGCCCCTGCCTGCCTCTCTCCTCGGAGCTTGGCAGGAGGAGCGTGTGTGGCACGCTGTTGGTGGCAGGGACATGCATGTGGAGAGTAGGTGAGGCAGGCGGGACCGTGGGGGGGATCTGGGGAGGGGGGTGGGGGCCCCTGGGGGGGGGGCGGGGGCGCCCAGAGCCCAGATAAAAGCTAACGGCAGATGTTGGCCTCATCCTTCCTGCTGGTCTGGGGCGTCAGGTGCTGAAGTCCCCCTCCTGCAGGGACAGGCGCCCGGGACGCTGGGAGGAGGGGAGTCGGCAGGTGGCTAGGGGCGGAGCTCAGGGTGGGGGAGTCTAGAGGTGACGGTGGCCTGGGGTGGGGAGGGCAGAGGCTGGGTGCGGGGGCCGCGTGAGGCAGGCGTCGGGTCTGGGCTGGACACGCTGAAGCGTCCCCGGGCGAGGCCTGAGCGCCTGTCCCTAACCCCTGGCCCCTGCTCCCCAGGGTGACGATGGAGAAGTCGGGCCTCGAGGGCTGCCCGGGGAACCGGTAAGTGGCTGACCGGCCGGGTTCTGGGTCCTCACGGGGGGGGGGGGGGGGCGGCTGCAGGAGGGGCTCCCTCGGGGCTGAATCGGGGACGTCTTCGAGCAGTAACCGTGAGGGGCTCAGCCGGGACCCAGAAACAGATCTGGGGACTTCCCCTGCAAGGGAGGGAGGTGCAATGGGAAGGTGGGGGCAGCTCTGGGGAGTCAATCCCAGCCTTCCGGGGGGGCCCAGGTCCCTGAGGCTGGGGTGGGGGCCCGGCTGCAGTCATGGGGGGGGTGTGGGGTCCCCAGGTGGCCGGCAGGGTCCCCGGGTGGGCATGCGGGGTCCCCGGGTGGCCGGCGGGGTCCCCGGGTGGGCGGCAGGGTCCCCGGATGGGTGTGCGGGGTCCACACGGTGAGTCCCAGGGCAGTCGTGGGCCTGGTTAGCGGGTTGCGCCCTTCCTGCCGGGCACGCCGAGAGGACCTCCCTCGGTAGCACCAGCCCGGGCGCCACACAGGCTGCCCCACGCGGGTGTCTCGGGGCCGAAGCCCATTTCCTGAGCCACCAAAGGCCGGGCGTGACCTCCTCACGGCCGCGCACAGCCGCCGCGGCGATGCTAACGGAGGGAACGTTGCCAGCGCAGGAGCCGGGCAGTGGGGCTGAATGCCGCCGGCGGTCTGACTAGCCGGGCGGGGAAGGCGGCAGCCGCTCTCTCCTCCCCATCCCAGCCGTCCCCTCCGGGTCACGAGCTCCTGAAACGCGGCGCCCGCAGCCCTGTGACCCCTGCGGGCGCGACATCACAGGGGCGGCGGGGGCTGCCGAGTGGCCGCTCAGATCTTAACCACCCTCGGGGCTGTTCCCACGCGTGCCCTTGCTGCCGGGGGGGGGGGGAGGGTGAGGGGGGAACAGCACGGCCACGGGGTCCCCCTGCGAGACCCGAGCCAGGCTTCCCCGGTCAGAGGCCACCTCCTCCGTGCCCCTGCCCCACGGGCTCATGGCCGAGACGCGCAGAGGGCTGCCCGGGGGCCGGGAGCGAGGATTGGCCCACGGTGCCGGGCGGGGTGACCGCGGCAGCGTGGATGGGCTCTGGGCTCACTGGCCCTGGGCGAGCGTGAAAGGACCCCATCCATCCAGAGGCCCCCTTTCTCTGAGGGCACCCGTGAGCTTCCATCGGAGTCCCCCATCCATTCCAGGGACCCCAGTGGAGAGGCGGGTGAGGAGAGGGAGCGGGGGCAGGAGTGGGAGTTGGCCACGCTCCCTGAGCAGCGTGGAGAGCCACGTGGCAGCCGCTGGCGTGGGCCTGGGCGGGGCTGCAGATCTGTGTGTGCGTGTGGGGGGAAGCAGGCAGAGGCGGACCCCTGGCCGAGTCCGAATCACCTTTGCTCTCTCCTCTTTCAGGGGCCGCGCGGTCTGCTGGGGCCCAAGGGTCCTCCTGGCCCCCCGGGACCTCCTGTAAGTCCTGTCACCTGCTTGTGTGTCTGTCCCCACCCGTCCACCCTGCAGCCCACTCGGGCATTCAGGCAGCTGGCTCACCGCGCTGGCCGCCGGGCATGCTCGCCCAGTGCCAGTGTGCGGGCAGCCAGCGTCGGATGCCCATGCGCAGAAGGACCCTGGTGGCGGGCGTGGGTGTCAGTGGTGGCCCAGAGCCAGCTGCCGTGACAGCCCTGTCCTCACGCACACACGTGTGCTGTTATAAACACTGATCCGGATGTCACGTGCTCCCTGCTTGACAGCACTTCCAGCAGCTTCTGGAAGTTCTGGAAGGAGGGAGAAGCCCCTGGTTCCAGGGCGGCTTCCCCAGGGCCAGCCCGGCCCATCCACCCTCCTCGGCCTCTCTGCCCGGGGCTCACCTGCTTCCCGCGAACGCTGGGCCTGCCCCCCACACCGTGGGGCCGGAGCTCTGTACCCCTGGTCCATCAAGACTTTAGGGTTTATTTGGGGCCAAGGCTGTCCCCTGCCCCAAGGCCGTGCAGGGCCGGGCTGGGCCGAGCCACGTGGAGAGGCTTCCCCACGGAGCGTGCATTCTCCCACATTCAGTCTCCCCTTCCATCTCCTCCAGGGCGTGACGGGGATGGACGGCCAGCCGGGCCCCAAAGGAAACGTGGTAAGTCTGCGGGGTCCCGCCACCCAGCCTCACGGCAGTCCCCGGGCGGGGCGCGCCCAGCCAGGCCAGGGCGGTGTCATCCCCCAACCAGACGGGCTGTGGGGAGGAGGCCCGCCCGCACCCGGGCCCCAGGTGGGCAGCCCCGCGGGAGAGCCCACGCCAGCCTGGGGCTGGTCAGCCCAGCGTGGGGGATCTCTCCTCACTGCGGGGGCGTGAGGAGCCCCCCAGCCCCACCCGCCCACGTGTGGTCTCAGGGCGCTGGCTGACGGGCGTGGGGGTGGGAACTTTGTGGCGGTGGAATGCCTCTGGTCAGTTGCTCTCACCTGCCTTCCCGGCGGCCATCGGGGCTGCGTTTCAGAGCAAATGGGTGCTCGGGCCCGAGCTCGCGAGCCTGGCAGGCACTCGTCCGGGCCGCCAGCCTTACCCGTCGGCAGCCTCCTGGACGCTTGCGTCGGGCATGAGACAGGCTGGAAGGACGGGAGGCCAGGAGAGGGGGACCCAGGCCCCCAAAGAAGGGGGTGCAGACCCCTGCCCCCCCTCCAGCGCCCCCTTCAGTGCCTCTGCTTTTGTTGCCTGCAGGGTCCCCAGGGAGAGCCCGGCCCCCCCGGACAGCAGGGCAACCCAGGTGCCCAGGTAAGCATTGTCGGGCGGGTTTCGGGGCAGCGGGAGGCGCAGGCTTTGGGGTGGAGCCTGGGCCTGAGCTCCACGGAGCTGCCCCTGCGCTGGCCACCCGAAGGGGCCTGCTGCCTGGAGGTGGCCTGGAACTCGGGCCGGTGCTGGAGGAGGGGGGGGGGAAGTGGGCGATGGGGAGGAGGTGGGCCAGGGGGGGAGGTGGGCCGGGGGGGGAATGGGTGAGGGGAATAGGTGGGCGAGGGGAAAGGTGGGTGACGAGGGGAAAGGTGGGTGACGGGGGGAGGTGGGTGACGGGGAAAGGTGGGTGACGAGGGGAAAGGTGGGTGATGGGGGGAGGTGGGCGAGGGGAAAGGTGGGTGACGGGGGGAGGTGGATGACGGGGGGAGGTTCCCAGCCACCAGTGTCTGACCTTTCTGCCTGCTGTTCCCCTTGCCAGGGTCTGCCAGGCCCCCAGGGCGCCATTGGGCCTCCAGGAGAGAAGGTAGGTGGGCTGGGCTGGGCATCGGGCGCCCTCGCCTGCTTGCGGGGTGCGGTCCAGGCCGGGGAGGGGCGCTGGGCATCGCCAGCTCGGGCTGCGAGCCGCTGTCCTCCCCAGCGTGGGGGAAGCTCAGAGCACACAGGCCAGAGTCGTGGATCTTTGTCGTTCACGGACTTAGAAATTCGCTCGTTCGTTCACTCTCTCGCTGATTCCTTCGTTCTCTAGCCTCGTATAGGGTGACCAGATTAGGAAGAAGAATCAATATGGGTGTCCATTAAATTTGAACCTGGCCAGGCCTGCCTCCACCTGGGGTCCTGCCCTCACCTGGGGTCCTGCCTCCACCTGGGGCCCTGCCCTCACCTGGGGTCCTGCCTCCACCTAGGGCGCTGCCCTCACCTGGGGTCCTGCCTCCACCTGGGGCCCTGCCTCCACCTGGGGTCCTGCCCTCACCTGGGGCGCTGCCCCCACCTGGGGCCCTGCCCTCACCTGGGGCGCTGCCCCCACCTGGGGTCCTGCCCCCACCTGGGGCCCTGCCCTCACCTGGGGCGCTGCCCCCACCTGGGGTCCTGCCCCCACCTGGGGCCCTGCCCTCACCTGGGGCCCTGCCCCCACCTGGGGCCCTGCCCCCACCTGGGGTCCTGCCCTCACCTGGGGTCCTGCCTCCACCTGGGGCCCTGCCCTCATCTGGTGTCCTGCCCCCACCTGGGGTCCTGCCCTCACCTGGGGTCCTGCCCCAACCTGGGGTCCTGCCCCCACCTGGGGTCCTGCCCTCACCTGGGGTCCTGCCCTCACCTGCGATCCTGCCCTCACCTGGGGCGCTGCCCTCACCTGGGGTCCTGCCCTCACCTGGGGCCCTGCCCTCACCTGGCTGGGCATTTGTTCCGATTGCAACACCCAAAGGCCCTGGGGCAGCGAAGGCTGCCAGTGCTCCGTGTGCTGGAAACTTCCAAGCCGACGGGTGGGGCTTGCCTCTGAGCATCCTTTCCAGCCAACGGTCTTTGCGCAGAAAGGGTGCAAGTGCCCGTGGGGGCGTGTAGAGCAGGTGGGCAGCTGGGGAGCCCGGCGCCTGCTCACGGGGTCTGCTTTGTTCTAGGGCCCCCTGGGGAAGCCAGGCCTCCCAGGAATGCCGGGCGCCGACGGACCCCCAGTGAGTACCCTGCTCACCGCTCCCCTTCACGGCCCTGTCCCTGCCCAGGGAGGGGCTGGGGCCCAGGCTCCGGGCCGCCATGCGTGTGGCTGTCATTCCCGGGCCCGCCTGCCTTGGCGAAGACCCACGGGAGACCTCGAGCTGGATCGCTCCGGAGGCCTGGGCTTGGGACACGCTTTCCGGAACGTGTTTCCGCCAGGGGGGTGACTGCAGGCGTGGGAACGTGGTGACTGCCAAGGGGCGCTGTGGGCTGTCGGGGCCCAGCCTCGCAGCTTCCCTCGGGAGGCAGGGCTGGCGCAGGCGGGGGCATGTGTCCCCGAGTTTGAAAGGAGGGAGGCGCGCGCGCGAGTGTATTTTTAGGGCTCACGCACCGGGAAGGGGTGGTGAGCGGGAGCCCTGCCATGTGGGAGCGCACAGCCGCAGAGCCAAACTGGGTGCTGCCTAGGAATAGTGCGCCGGTGACAGATCCGTCTGCGGGGGCGAGGGTGGGAGGTGACGCATCAGGCCTGGGGTGGGGGTGACGGTGCATGTGCGCCCGCCACCCTCTCTGTAAGGCGCCGGTGGGTTTTTTTTTTTGTTTTTTTTTTGTCTTTCTGGAATATTCAGTTGGGGATGCATAGCCCATTTCAGAAAGCAAGATTAGCAGCGCAGTTACTCGGATACGGAGTCTTTGGTGCTTTTGTGACGCCGTGAGAAACTGAGCAAGGGCGTTGGCGTCCACGGTTAGCGGGCGAGCTGAGCAGACGCTGGCGGTTCCCACCTGAGCGGCGGAGCGGCGCCGGGCTGGCAGGTCGCCGGGTCACCGGTTTGTCCCATCTGGACTGGGGCCGCAGGTGCCGGGCACACCCGTCCCCATGAGAGCCCAGAGCCGTCTCCTGGGCGTCAGGTGGAAAGTGACGCCCATCTTGCAACGCGCCATTTACGTCCTTCATCTACATTCGCGCCTAACCGCGTCCTCTAGCTATAAAGTCGCACGCTGTGTCGTGGGACACAGCTGCCAGGGTCTCAGAGGGACGTCACGGGGCCGGGGACCACGGTTCCCCGACTCTCAGGATCCGAGGACGCCGCCCGGCGGTACTAAATGAGCCCGTGTCACGCCCGCGATGCCAGTCTCGCAGGCGGCGTGCGGAGCGAGGCGGCGGGAGGGGCCCCGTCCTGCGGAGAGCCCCGTGGCTGGGAGAGGGCGCTCAGAGAGGACCTCAGTGTTCTTTTGTGTTTGTCTAATGGAGTGCGGGGAGCACGCGTCACTTTGTAATCAGGAAAGGACCTAATTCGAGTAAGTTCAGCTTCCCTCGTTCCCGTGATAGTGTTGTGGGGTCTAACCCTGGAGTCAGAATAAGACCACCGGAGGCTGATGCTCCGGCTAAGGTCCCCGAAAGGAGGGAGAGCCTCCAGCCCCTTCTGGGGGGTCCCTCTCTCCTCCCTCTCGGGTACCTCGCTGGGGCCCCCAAATGTTGTGGGGCGACCCGCGAATGAAGACCACCAGGCAGCCAAATTGAAATTTAGGAAGCCTTTATTACGAACTCGAGCCCGGGCCCGCGTCTCCACTGACACAGCAGGGAGCAGCGCGAGCCCCGAACACTCGGAGCAAGCAAGTTTTATCCCCAACGCAGGGGGACTTGGCAGAACCTGACTGGTTAAACTTGGGTCAAAAAGTCAGTTACATTACTCACAATAATGGAAGATTTTCAGTTGAACAAGCAATTCCAAAAGTTACAAAGCATGGGAGAATGTAGTTACAGAAACAAGGGAGGATGCTTATCGTAAGTTGCCTATTTGATCAGCCTTGCCATTTCCTTTGTTCTAAACTCTAAATTCCAAAGGCTGGGCGCAGCCCGCAGGGTCGCTCCCAGCCACATCCTGCTGGACATAGGATTGGAATGTGGACCTATCTTGCGAAAGCAGATTGTACAGAAGCAGAATTGAGCAAAGTTAATAATCTCCAAAAGTTATTTACAGTTTCTACTCCTGGAGCTACTGAGTCCATGGGAATTGATCTCCTGCAGTTCTGGTCCACAGGCACAGGAAGATTACCTTTGTGGTGTGGGATGGATTTACTTTAAAACAAAGGGCGGGAGTCACGTCTGGCTGGAGCGTGACGAACCACCTGCTTCTGAGCGTGGGTCACCTGCCAAACCTTAATACACAGTCGGGGTCTCTGTCCTGACTTGGGGTCACTTACGCCAGAACAATAGGAGTGGGGCCCGCTGTGGAATCCGGGGGTGGGGGTGCAGCAAACAGCGGGAAGGGGCGGCAGCCTGGGCTTCCCTCGCCCTGGGCTTCCTCCCCACCCTCTTCTGTCCAAACACGTTTCCTCGCCTGCTTTGCTCCCTCCACCGCCAGCAGTCGCTCTCCTTCTGTAAACACAGCTGCCAGTGTCTCTAAGAAGCCGGCCCTCCCTGGTGCGGCTCAGTGGCTAGAGCGTCGGCCCGCGGACTGAAGGGTCCCGGGTTCGATTCCGGCCAGGGCACCTGCCTCTGTTGTAGGCTCGACCCCCGGCCCTGGTTGGGGCTCCTGTGGGAGGCGGCCCGTGGATGTGTCTCTCTCACATCGCAGTTCCTCTCTCTGCGTTTCTCTCTCCCTGTCGCTCTCTCTAAAAGCCAACGGGAAAACACCCTCAGGTGGGGAGTAGCCAAAAGAAAAGAGAAGGGGGCTCCCTCCCGTTCCGGTCATAGGTCATAGTGGAAGCTGCTCAGGGCGAACATTCGCGGGTCACGCGGCTGCAGGCGCCATCCCGAGGGCGTACCCATGCCCGTCTCTGCCCTGGAGACGAGGGCTCTCTGGCTCCCCGAGGGACTGGGCGGTGGTGACCTTGAGCAAATGCCCTGTGGTCCCTGTCCCCACCCGCCTGCATTAGATGGCAGCGGGGTGCCGTGGGGGGCCTCGGCGCCGTCGTGCCTGGAGCCCAGCTGTGGGTTAGGAGTGGGGTCCCCTCCACAGTGGACTCCCGCCTTCCCCGGGGTCTGCCTTTGCTCCCATTTCGCAGAAGCAGCGGCCGAGGTCAGCGGCTGAGGGACGGGCCTGGGAGTGCCCGCGCATGCTCGGGGCTGTGGTCCTGGCCTCAGCTCCGTGTGTGCATGTGCATGCATGTGCGTGTGTGTGCTTGTGTGTGCGTGTGAGTGTGTACGTGTGCATGTGTGTGTGCGCACAGGGAAGGGAGTGGGCGGGACTCGGCAGGACCGGCTCTGACTCTCACACTGTGGGACCGGACCGCCTGCGTAGGGGAGGGGAGGAGGCACCCCACCGACTAATGCGGCTTCTCTTTCCCACAGGGGCACCCTGGCAAAGAGGGCCCCCCCGGAGAGAAAGGAACCCAGGTGGGTACAGCCGTGCTCTGGCCTCAGCACCCCCTGCAAGACGGCCTGGGGCTGTGGACCGGCTCTGCCCTGGGCCAGCCCACCCATTCGGAAGGGAGGCGCGGGGCAGCTGCACCCTCTGCCTGGCATGAGACACCCCCCAGGAGCCGGGTCCTCCCGTCACCCCCCTCGGTTTCTACACATGGGGGTGTGGGTGCAGCCGACCTTGACAGGCAGAGACTGGGGACCGTGCAGGCTCTGGGCCAAGGCTCCTCCTGACCATCGACAGTGTGTTCGGAGCCCAAGTCGTGGGGTTAAAGCCATTGGCGTTTCGGGGTGTCCTGAGCACCCGGGACTCCCACTACTGTTTGCGGCGAGAGTCCACGTCTGCCCCCTGCCGGCGCTGTGGGCATGGGCAGCGAGGCCTCTGGCCGTTAAAGGACCCCCTTCCGTGGGCGACCAGCCTGCCTTCTCCCAGCTGCAGGCTCCGTGTTGCTCCGAGGCCCCTCGGCGGGAGTGCATTTGTGTAATGACAGCTCAGCCCTGCCGATTCCCAGCCCTTCCCCGGCCCTGGCCCGAGTCCCGGGGGCGTGACCCACAGGGCGCCTGGCTGTGGTCTCAGTCACGAAGGACACTCCCTGTGCCCCGCCTTTGCCGTGGGCTGGGTGCGCGGCCGTGGCCCTGTGTCTTCTTGTGGCCCCTTCCGGGGTCTGACCCAAGGACCCCCGAGGGGGTGGGACATCCCCAGGCCCCGCTCCCGAGGGGAGCTAACGGTCTCTCCTTGGTTGCAGGGTCCCCCTGGCCCGCAGGGCCCCATCGGCTACCCTGGCCCCCGAGGAGTCAAGGTGAGGCTGGCGCCGTGGGTCGCCGGGGTCGGGGCTGGGACCGCCGGCACGCGTGTCCGTTTTCGGGAATTCCTCCGTGGTTCCCCTCCCTGCTGCCGACGGGAGCGGCCCGGTCCCCCGAGTCTGCGTGTGGGCCTGGGCCTGTGCAGGGCAGGGCGTGAGCAACGGAGCCGGGAAGGGCAGCTTCGGAGCCGGGACGGTCCCGGTGCGTCGGCGACAATACAGATGGCGGGCTGGTGCCTCCGCGGCCCCGGGTCCTCATTAGGGCTGACGGGCCCAGGGCGCCGTGGGGTGACGGGGGCTCCAGGCGGGAGCCAGGCCAGCTCCTGTCTGTCTGTCCGAGCCCATCCCTCAGTCTCTCCATCTGGTCTCAGCCGCTGTCCCCGGGGAAAGGGCCCAGAAGTGCTCAGTCGGCTCGGGGGTTCTTGCCGCGGGAGGTGCCCGGCCCCCTGGCTGCAGCTCTTCCTGCCCAGAGGTGACGCGGGGACGGGACTGTCTGCGGGAGGCGGCTGGGCTCATGCACCCGCGCTGAGCGCTCAGCTGGCCGTGGTGGGGGCTCGGACCCGTGTCTTGCGAGGCTCCGAGGTGTGAGCGCTCCCTCTCCCCGTGTCTGTGCAGGGGGCAGACGGCATCCGTGGTCTGAAGGGCACGAAGGGCGAGAAGGTGAGTGTTTCTCCTCCCCAGGTGGCCGCGCCCGCCCACAGCCCGGCTCCCTCCTGTCACCCGCTGGCGTCCGCGAATCCCCAACGCGTGCAGCTCCCCGTGCAGGGCAGGCCTGTGCCCCCGGGACCTCGGGCCCTGCTGGTCCTCGGCCAGCCCCGCGGGCAGGACCCGCCTTCCCAACCCCTGGGCGACGCCCATCCTTTCAGAGCAGAGACGCAGGCAGAGCCGCCCTTTGCCCTGGGGGAGACTCTCCTCCCATCCCGCCTCCAATGTTCACCGCCGTTGTCACCGGCGCCTGCAGCGGGCAGGGCGCTCACCTGAGAGATGGGCACACAGGCCGGGCAGGGGCAGCTCCCGCCCAGCGGGGCTGAGCGAGCCTGGCCTTCGAGCTCCGTCCCTGGGAATGCAAAGCGTGGACACATGTCACAGGGGATAGACACATGTCATAGGGGATAGACACACGTCACGGGGGATAGAGACAGGTCAGGGGGACAGGGGACGGGCCTCGGACCCTCCCTCCAGCGTGCCCAGCGCATCGCCTGGGCCCAGAGGCTAGGGCGGGGGACGTGGGCCGGGGGAACGTGGTGTGTGTGGCGTGGGGAAGCCACTGGGGAGTGGATTCCTGTGTGGAGACCCAGTCCCCTCTCTCGTTGTCCAGGGGGAAGATGGCTTCCCGGGGTTCAAAGGAGACATGGGCATCAAGGGGGACCGGGTGAGTATCGGCAGGAGGGGCGGCGCCAGGCCCTGTGGGGGGCTAGGGTATTTGGGGCTCACGGGGCAGCTTCTCAGATCAGAGGGGACGGGGGACGCTTCTGAAGGTCCCTGGTCGTAGGCAGGGCCCCCCCTCCCCCCTCCCCCCTCCCCCCTCCCCGGAGCCTGAGGCCTGGGGCCGTCCGCCTCCCTGAAGCTCTCCCCTGTCCCTGGTGTTACCCTCCTGGTGACTGGGGTCCCCGTGTGCTCACCTGCCCTCGGCCCTGCACCTGCCCAGGTGCTCAGTGGGGACCAGTTTGCTGGGCTGTATTTTGGTCCAGGGGTTTTTGCTGCTGGAAGTGGGGGTGCGGCCCGAAGCAGCAGCCACCAGCTCCGTGCAGAGAGAGCAGGGCCCCAGCCTTGTGGGCCACAGGAGGAGGCTTCGTCCGATGCAGGAGCCCGTGGGCCGAGCCTGGTGGGGGTCCTGTGTGGGGGGTGCACCCGGCAGGGCCCCCTCACCTTCTCTTTCTGACTTGCAGGGGGAGATCGGCCCCCCGGGTCCCCGAGGGGAGGACGGCCCCGAAGGCCCCAAGGGGCGCGGCGGTCCGAACGGCGACCCCGGTCCTCTGGGACCCTCTGGGGAGAAGGTACGTGACGCAGGGTGCGCGGCCACTTCCTGCGGACAGACGGCCATTCCGATGGCCTCGGGCGCCGGGCTGGGGACTGGGTCAGGCTGAGCCCCGCGCATACGTGGGCGTGTGGTTCCCGACACAGGCTCCCGTCCCATCGGCTTCATCCTGATGCTCTTGCCGCCTCCCACCCTACACATTGCTGACAGATCCGCCCCTTTCCCCTGAGTGTGTCCATGGAGCACCTTCCAGGCCCGGAGGCTCCTCCCTCAGGGGCTCCCGTCTGAGCTACAACCCAGCTGGTCTCTCTCCATGTGCAGAGCCTTACGCCTGCCCTTTGCTCCCATCTCCCCCACTCAACCCCCCCAGGAATGCCCCCCAGGAATGCCCCCCCAGGAATGCCCCCCAGGAATGCCCCCCAGGAATGCCCCCCCAGGAATGCCCCCCAGGAATGCCCCCCAGGAATGCCCCCCCCAGGAATGCCCCCACAGGAATGCCCCCTCAGGCATAGCCCCTGGGAATGCCCATGAGCAGCCCACACTCCCTCCGTCTGGAACGGGGGACAAAAAGGGCAAAGCAGGATGGCACGGAGGACGGCTCTTTGATTCGGCCTCTGCCTCCGGCCGCGTGTGCTTCACGGGGGCTCGGTCCCCTCTCACAGGGCCTTCGCTTTTACTCTTATTATATTTCCTGTTTAAATACATTTTTATTGATTCAGAGAGCAAGGGTGGGGGAGGGAGATAGAAATATCCATGAAGAGAGAGAATCATGGATCGGCTGCCTCCTACACGCCCCACCCTGGGAATGGAGCCTGCACCCCGGGCCTGTGCCCTGACCGGGAATCGAACCCTGACCTCCTGGTTCCTAGGTCGAGCCTCAACCCCTGAGCCAGGCCAGCCGGGGTGGAGCCTTTGCTTTCAAATCAGGACGGGGCGGGGGTGTGGTCCGTCCCAGGCCAGGCAGGGCCTCCGGTGACGGCCGTGTCCTTCAGATGGAGCAACGCCGTGCGGCCACGTAACACAGCGCCCCTCTCTCCCCAGGGAAAGCTCGGAGTCCCGGGGCTGCCGGGCTACCCAGGACGACAAGGGCCGAAGGTAACGTACGACCGTTCCCTCCCCCGGCCTCCCCGCCCTGGGCATTGGCACCGTTCCCTCCCCCGGCCTCCCCGCCCTGGGCATTGGCACCATTCGCCACCTCGCAGGTGGCTGCCGTGACAACACAGAGGCCCCTTGTCACGGTGTGAGCTCCGCCCTGTGCAGCCTGTGGCGGCGATGTGGCCGCGGGGGACGGAGGTGCTGGGACAGTGAGTGACATCAGGGGAGGGGACACGCAGCCCGAGATGGGGCACCTCTGTCTCGGGTTCTGCACCCCAGAGCTCAGGGTGAGGCCGGAGGGCTCGGACGCCCCGGGGATCGGGCTCTGACGCCCCGGGGACCGGAAGGTCATGTGCTTGTACCTGGGGAGACGGAGACGCAGCTCCCTCACGTCAGCCATGCTCAGCGCGCGGCTCCTGGCGGCTTTGGAAATCCCTGGAAACATCCTTTTCTTTGTGACTCTCACCTCCTGTTCTCCCTGGTTCTCCCTGAAGGAGCGGCCAGCGCTGCACCAGGCACCTGAGCCTAACGGGCAGCCGTGCCTCAGGTTTGCCCTGCGACTCTGGCGCCACGGCCGCTCGGAGTCTCGCTCAGTCCTGCCCACAGGGCGGCGGCCTCGGGGGGTTCCTTCTGGCCAAGGAACGCCCACCTCAGTCCTTCATGGTTGCTCATGTCCGCACTTGGGGGGCAAACGCCCCCCCAACAGGCGGCAGTTCCCCGAGGGGCAGGGGTTTGTTGAGGGTCTCACAGTGGGACAGGGAACCGCTGTGGCGTGGCTGCCGACGGCGTGGCGCCCACCGGGTGTCGGGTGAGGGGCTCAGGGACACGTTTTCTCTGGGGAAGGGGAGGAGAGGAGGGGAGTTGGGGGGAGCTGGGGTGTGTAGGCCACGTTCTGGCAGCTGTGGAAGGTCGAGGGCCGACCATGGGAGCCGCTGGGCAGTTTGAAAGTCCATGAGCAGTGATGAGACGCAGCCGGGCGCTCCCCCACGGCGGCCCAGCTCCTGCACCCGGGCGTCCTCGGGGGGGCCCTGTGTGGGCAGCCACGCTCAGACCATGAGAATGGTGGCAGGTGGGCGCACGGGGGTGGGCAGCCATGCTCAGACCATGAGAATGGTGGCAGGTGACACACGGGTGGGCAGCCATGCTCAGACCATGAGAATGGTGGCAGGTGGCATACGGGTGGGCAGCCACACTCAGACCATGAGAATGATGGCAGGTGGGTGCACGGGGGTGGGGGGGAGCCATGCTCAGACCCGTGGGAAGTACAAGGTCTGGAAATGGGCACAGGCTCAGCTTAGAGATTTAAGCCACTTCACGAGCAGAGACTTCTGAAGACAGGAAGCACCCCGTGGGCGGGCGAGGTGCCATAGACACAGAGCAGGGGTTCAGGTGCCTGCTGAGTCGAGGTTCTTCTCTGTCCGCGCGCACCGCGTGGGGCTCTCCCCTCTGTCCGCATGCACCGCGTGGGACTCTGGGGTGACACAACTAGATCTAGGGCTCCAGGTGGTGTGATAGGCATTCGTTTCTGACTTGGCAGCTGCGCGCTTTATTTAGCGGCGTTCCAGAAGACAGCAAAACGTGACAACAGGTGCAGTGAGCAGGGTCCCAAGTGAGAGTCACATGTTAATCTGAGTTGTAGGTGCTCCCTTTCCTTCCCAAACACCAGCTCTTTGAAGACATGGCCATGGGAGAGGAGGGTGTGGAGGGAGGGAGGAAGGGAAAACACGGTTAGGACTCAGTTATAGTGTTTAGGTTTGGAGTCTTTGAGATGCTTAGGAAATGTTCATAAAGTGGATGGCAGGTGGATGGGTGAGTGGGTAGATGATGAATGGATGAATAATGGATGAATAATGGATGGATGGATGGATGATGGATGGATGATGGATGGATGGATGGATGATGAATAGGTGATGGATAGATGATGGATGATGGATGGGTGGATGATGGATGAATGGATGGATGGATGATGGATGATGGATAATGGATGGATGATGGATGATGGATGGATGATGGATGATGGATGGATGATGGATGATGGATGGATGATGGATGATGGATGGATGATGGATAGATGGATGGATGATGGATGGATGATGGATGATGGATGGATGGATGGATGATGGATGATGGATGGATGATGGATGATGGATGGATGAATGGATGGATGATGGATGATGGATGGATGGATGGATGATGGATGATGGATGATGGATGGATGGATGATGGATGATGGATGGATGATGGATGATGGATGATGGATGATGGATGGATGGATGGATGGATGGATGATGGATGATGGATGGATGGATGATGGATGATGGATGATGGATGGATGATGGATGATGGATGATGGATGGATGATGGATGGATGATGGATGGATGGATGATGGATGATGGATGGATGATGGATGATGGATAATGGATGGCAGGTGGGTGGGTGGATGGGTAGTGGATGTGATGGTGGGTGAATGGTGGGTGGATGGATGGAGGAGTGTGTGTTGGAGGCTGGGGACTGGGACAGGCGCCCCCCGCTGGCTCACACAGCAGAGCTCGGGCTCTGGCCCGGCCTCAGGCTTCTCCTCTCTCCCTCTCTTTCAGGGCTCTATCGGATTTCCTGGATTTCCGGGCGCCAACGGAGAGAAGGGTGGCCGGGTAAGGACAGCACGGCCCCGCCGGACGGTGGCTCTGCTGCGCTGAGATCTAGTGGGTTTATTGTTCAGGGCGACTTAGCAGGGGGCCCGCAGCACCGGCTCCTTCCCGGACGGATGGTCAGAACCGGGAACAAAATTCCAGAAGTGGTGGAGGGAAGTGACTCCCCGTGCCTCGGGGAAGCTGCCTTTACCAGACTTTACGTCGTTACTTCTGGGGGAAAAAACAGCCCCCTGCCCAGCGCCTCTGCTTCCTGAGGCTTAGGAAACGCGAACCCGCCACGTGAGCCTCAGTCCCTGAGGAGAGACGGGGCGCCCGGGCGCAGGGCTCACGTGTGAACCCGAGGGGCTGCTCTGCGGCCTGCTGGGATCTGATGGCTCACACCCTTCCCCGCGGCGGCACACGTCATGTGTGAAGGGCCTGGCTGCCTCCTCTTGTGCAGTAATGAGTGCCGCCCTGGGGAGGGGAGGGAGGGGGAGGGAGGGGAGGGAGGGGGAGGGAGGGGAAGGGGGAGGGGCAGCTGCTTGGAGGAGAGAAACCGGTACCGGCTGAGCATCCCTCCGACCTCAGCACGCCTCCGCCTTGTGCGCGGGAGGGAGCGCAGCTCCGTGCTGAGCCTCCAATGGAAACCAAGACAAAGGGCCGGCCGCCCTGGCTCAGGGGCTGAGCACTGACCTGTGAACCGGGAGGTCAGGGTTCGATTCCCGGTCGGGGCACAGGCCCGGGTTGCAGCTCGATCCCCAGCGGGGGGGCGTGCAGGAGGCGGCCGGTCCACGGTTCTCTCCTCTCCTCACGGATGTCTCTCTCTCTCCCTCCCGCTGCCTCTCGGAAATCAGTAACAATGTGTTTAAGAAAACACACACCAAGACGAGGCTCCTGCTGGGAGAGGCCGCCGCCCCGGCGGTCATGGCCACGGCCTGAGCCGCCCCTCTTTTATTCCAGGGCACCCCTGGGAAGCCGGGACCGCGGGGACAGCGAGGCCCGACGGTAACCGCCCCCTTTGGGCCCAGGGCCCTTCAGAAACGGGAGCGCGTGGTGGGCGGGGGGAGGCGGGCTTGGAGCCGGCGGGGAGCTGACCTTTCTCCTCTCCCACCTGCAGGGTCCACGGGGCGAGAGGGGCCCGCGGGGCATCACGGGGAAGCCTGGTCCCAAGGTACGTTCCTGCTGCTGTGGGGGCCGCCCTCCCACAGGGGCGCCTGGGGGTCCTCGGGGCCCTTTTCATGCGAAACGAGACCAAGAAGGATGTCTGGGGGGCATTTAAGGAGCTGGTCCCCCCACAGCCTTTGGACAGGTTAGGTCAGATTGAATCGCAGGCTGTGGCCAGGCGGGGCGGGGGCGGGGGGCGCGGGGGGAGAGGCGGCAGCCAGTGTTGGGGTCCCCGCTGGAGGCCACGCCCCCTCTGCCGGGTGCGGGGGCTGTTCTCTTGTGAAGGGGTGGAAGCTGCGGAGAGATCTCTGCTGGACATCGAAAGGGAGTTCTCGCTGCCGGGGAGAGCGTGACCCCCCCACACACCCCCCAGGAGCGAGGGGCGTGGACAGCGCTCCAAGGGTGGGTGTGGAGTGGCACAGCCCTCGGCCCTGTCCTGGACGTGGCCCCGAAGCGCATTCCCGCCGAGGCCTGGGCCCCCGCTCTGCACCGACGCACTGCCCTCGGAGGCTGCGGGGCGACCCTGAGGGATGAGTCTGGGTGCCTTGCTGGTCCCCGTGCCCACCTGGGAGAGCTGCTGCCGCCAGTGCCCTGCACGGGGGGAGGGGGAGGGGGAGGGGGAGGGCGGCCTGCAATGGACCTGGGTCCTGTCTTCTTGGTGGGGCTCAGCCTCTGTCCCACAGCAGGAGCTGTCCCCTGGGAGTGTCACAGCCCGGGACAGCAGCTCATTGTCAGCTGTGTGTGGAGGTCAGGTGGCCTTTGGGGGCGTGGACCAGGGCCAACGCTCTGCTCTGTACTGAGGGGGGCAGGTGACAGCAGGGCACGGGGGGGCAGGTGACAGCAGGGCACAGGGGGGCAGGTGACAGGCCACAGGGGCAGGTGACAGGGCATGGGGGCAGGTGACAGGCCACAGGGGCAGGTGACAGGCCACAGGGGCAGGTGACAGCAGGGCACGGGGGGCAGGTGACAGGGCACAGGGGGGCAGGTGACAGGCCACAGGGGCAGGTGACAGGGCACGGGGGCGGGTGACAGGGCACGGGGGCGGTGACAGGGCACGGGGCGGGTGACAGGGCACGGGGGTGGGTGACAGGGCACGGGGGCAGTGACCCTGGCCATGGCAGAGGCTCCGGTCAGTTACAACACCCATGCGCTTCCCTTGCTCCCTCCAGGGCAACTCCGGAGGCGATGGCCCGGCCGGCCCGCCGGGTGAACGGGTGAGCACCCACCCTCCCCTGCAGACCTCGGGTGGGCCGGGGAGAGGGGCCGCTGAAGTCCAGGAGGGGAGAGGGCAGCCGGGCCCGGAGCCGGGTCCTCTCTCAGAGGGCAGCCCCGTCCACTTGGCCTGGTCTGGGGGGGGCGGTGGCTGGGCCACTGGGAACCGAGCTGCTGGGGGGCCTGGCCCTGTGACCGGCCTCCTGGGCCCCCGACTGGACCTGCGTTAGGCCTTGCTGAGGGAGGGCCCAGAGTTGATGGAGCCGCGGTGGGGACTGCAGGACCTGGGCTGTGCGTAGAACAGAACCCCGAGGCCTCCGGAGGCCCCCCGCCCCCGCTCTTGCTGGCGAGAAGCCGCCTGACCTCACGCCTGCCCTTCTCTGTCCCCAGGGACCAAACGGACCCCAAGGACCCACGGGCTTTCCTGGACCCAAGGGCCCCCCTGTAAGTAACACGGGGTTTTCTGGGGCCCCACACGGCCTCCACATGGGCCGTGGGTCAGCGGGCGGGAGCCCCCGGCGCGGGCTGCAGGTGGAGCGTCTGCGGCTGCGTCCACCTGACCCTCCTGTGCCGGGGGGAACCACGTTGGGGGGGCGTGGACCCCTTTCTCCTCTGGGCCAGGGACTTTCCTAGCCGGGTTCTGCGTCAGGTCCTGGGGCCACGTCACCAAGTACCACAGCCCCGGTCGCTTACACAGCCAGGAGCTCCCCGCCCTCTGGCAGCCGAAGTGCCATCCCGGTGCGCAGGGCTCGCTCCTGGGGGGCTCCGGGGACCCCCCCTTGCCCTGCACCGGCCCCTCGTGCTGCTGGCAGCTGGGCTCCTAGGCCACCCCACCGTCTCACCCTCAACCCCACAGGCCTCTCCCGGGCCTCTCCTGGGTCTCTCCCGTGGCTCTCATGGGCCTCTCCCGTGGCTCTCCCGTGGCCTCTCCCGTGGCTCTCATGGGCCTCTCCCGTGGCCTCTCCCGGGCCTCTCCCGTGGTTCTCACAGGCCTCTCCCGTGGCTCTCACGGGCCTCTCCCGTGGCTCTCCCGGGCCTCTCCCGTGGCTCTCACAGGCCTCTCCCGGGCCTCTCCCGTGGCTCTCCCGTGGCCTCTCCCGTGGCTCTCATGGGCCTCTCCCGTGGCCTCTCCCGGGCCTCTCCCGTGGTTCTCACAGGCCTCTCCCGTGGCTCTCACGGGCCTCTCCCGTGGCTCTCCCGTGGCCTCTCCCGGGCCTCTCCCGTGGCTCTCACAGGCCTCTCCCATGGCCATGTCGTCAGAGCTGTTTTTACCAGGACACCAGTCATCGGCCAGGCCCGCCCCCGCCCAGGCTGCCCTCGCCCTGACTCGAGGACATGAGCAACGCCCCTACCTCCAGCCGAGGCCCCCTTCCCGGTCCCCGTGGCTGGCACTGTGGGACACTGTGTGGGGGGCCCAGTTCCACGCGGGAAGGAAGACCTGTCTAGCGGAGGGATTTTTGCCTAACGGGGGCCCCCGTGGGGCTGTGGTTAGGAAGGAGGTGACCTCTGACCCTGACAGCCCTGGGGCCTCGTGCACCTGCACCTCCCATGGGCTGGACCTCAGGGAGCTGCTGACCGCTCCCTGCCTAGTTCCCCCCACACACACACACTCCCCGGGAGTGAGGGTGGCAGCAGTGTGACCTCGGGCGGCTGCACGGGTTCGAGGGGATGATGCCGGCGCCAGGCTCCTGCGTGGCACCTGGTCACCCTGACCGGCGGTGACCTCCTCGGAAAGGAAGCGGCGGCTCGCTGCGGCTCCTCAGAGCTGAGCACCGTCCCTTCTGCTTCTCCCCAGGGCCCTCCCGGCAAGGACGGGCTCCCGGGACACCCTGGCCAGAGAGGAGAGACGGTGAGTATAGCTGCGGGGGCACGGGCAGGTCCCCTCTCCCCACGCCCGCACGTGGGAATGCCTCGCCGCCTGCCCGCGTCGGGGAGGGTGTCAGCCGGGGGAAGCCTCCTGTGGTCCATCCTCCGACCTGGGGTGAGGCCTGTCTGGGGAGAGCCCACGCAGGCCAGCCACACGTGACGTCTCTGTGCAGAAGGCGGGCGACTGTGCCGGGTCAAAGGTCACATGTGAAACCATCAGGATCCAAACAGAAGGCCTCGGGCACCCTGAGCCTGTGCGGCCACCCCCTTCTCCCCCTCCCCCCCGAAGAACTCGGTGCAGCGCCTCGAGCTGCCGCACTCTCGCCGGACGCAGTGGGGCTCGCCAGGGCCGGCTGCTGCTCGGCTATTTCTCGCTGTAAAACCCAGAGAAGGTCCTGGTCGGTGTGCTCAGTGGTTAGAGCACCGGCCTGTGCACTGTAGGGTTGAGGGTTCGATTCCCAGTCAAGGGCACGTACCTGGGCTGCAGGTTCCATCCCCGGCCCTGATTGAGGTGCCTGCGGGGGGCAGCTAATCAACGTGTCTCTCTCACATCGATGTTTCTCTCTCTCTCTCTCTCTCCCTCTCCCTCTCCCCCTTCCTCCCTCCCTTCCACTCTCTCTAAAAATCAATGGGAAGCATATCCTCAGGTGAGGATTACCAAAACAAAACAAAGGAACAGGAAACCCTGGAGAAGGGCCATGGGCCTGGCACCAATGCTGACGGTCCAGCCAGGTCCTTCCGGCCGCGGGGCTGACCACAGGGGGGTCTGGAGGGCCCTTCACCCGCGTGCTGCTGGCCAGCGGCTGGGCCATCAAGGCTGACCTCCGACCTTGCCTGCCTTTCGCGATGCCCATGGCAGGCTGGGCATCTGGAAAGAGAAGGGCCCCGCCATTTCCAGTTGTAAGGGAAGCGGGGCATGTCCTGCCCGTGAGCCGTTCGGGAATCGGTCCGGTTTCACACTGTGGCCGTGGTAGACGTGTCCCGGCAGTGGGTGTGGGGACACTGTGACCTTGAGCTCACCAGTGACCTTGAGGCTCTGGGCTCCGCCGGTTCAGGACTCACAGGGCCGGCGAGCTCCGTGTGGCCGCACAGCGGGGGCCGGCGGGGCGGCGCTCTCGTCTCTCCGCAGCCCCGCCCGCGGGCCCGTTCTCTGCAGGGCCCCGCACACGCGGCGGCTCCTCCGCGGAGGGCGGCTTTGATGCTGAGTTTAATCTATTCCTTGGTGCCGGCTTTTCAAAAATCCCTCTGTCCCTCTGGTGTGTTGTGATGGAACCTTATTTAATCGCACCTCCCCTGCTCTCCGCGCGGCGTGGCGGCGGATGAACGGAAACGGCTTTGCTCTTCGCTTTATGGGAAAAATGAAAACATTGCGTCTGAGCTGTGCGTTTTTCTCTGTTGCCGCGCTGAGGAGCCAGACAGCGGGAGCTTCTCTCCCTCGGGCTGCTCTGGAGAGAGGCTGGCGGAGTGGCCGCTGCCCGTCTGTGCCGGGCGCGTTCCCAGGCGCTTCCTGCCGCCCGTAGGCGCAGGGCACCCGCTCCAGGCCCCCCACCCCCCCCCCCCCCGGATGGGGCCGCCTCCACGGGGAGCCCAGAGGCCTCCTGGGTGCGGCTTTGTTCTGCCTTTACAAACGGAAGCAGCCCTGGCTGGTGTGGCTCAGTGGCTAGAGCGTCGGCCTGCAGACCAAAGGGTCCCGGGTTCGATCCCAGCCAAGGGCACCTACCTTGGTGGCAGGCTCCTCCCCGGCCCGCGCCCTGGACGGGGCGCGTGCAGGAGGCAACCATTCGATGTGTTTCCCTCACATTGATGTTTCTCGCTGTCTCTCCCTCGCCCTTCCACTCTCTTTAAAAATTATGGCGATACGCCCTCGGGTGAGGCTTAACAAAACAAAATTAAAACAGCAGCAGACACGGTCACTTCTCCTCCCGAATGTGAGCCCACCCCCTTTCTCCGTGAGGGACGGATTCCCTCCTCCACAGCACGGGTGGTCCCCGACCCAGGACCCACGCCGAGGCCTTTCTTGCTCCCCCCGCCCCGGGGCCCTGCCCTCCTGGCCCGCTGAGCAGGGTGCCCTGGAGTCGTCAGCTCCCGGTTTCTGACCCTGTCAGCGCCGCCTGCAGAGGAAACTGCTCTGGAAATGGCCATGGCCGCCTCGCCTGCAGCCAGCTGGGCCGAAGCAGGGAGCCCGCAGAAATGGGGACGCGCTGAGCTGGCGTGGCTGAGCGTGGCGTCGCCGGTGCCTGCCCGCTGCCCTCCCCACGGGGAGCCCGAGACGCTAAGGCGGGGCGTGGCGTACGTGCCCGTGTGCAGAGCAGACACGGGAGGTCCCGGGGGCGCGAGCTGCGGGCACACGCGGACGCTGCGCCAGGAAAGAGCCCGCGCTCTCCTGGTTTAAGGGCGTGCGGAGGGCAGCTCTAACCCCGGCCCGCACCCGAGGCGCTCGCGACGTGAGCAGGACGGTCTCCGCGGCGTCGGTAACGAGGCACAGCCCAGCGGTCACACCCAGTCCCGCTCTGGACGCTGGACACGGCATCAAATCTGCCCAGATAATGACACGTTTGGTGATGTGATAAAGATGAACAGTTTTTAAAAATAGCTTTTTATTGATTGGGAGAGTGAGGGGGAGAGAGAGAGAGAGAGAGACATCCATGATGAGAGGGAATCAGGTATCGGCTGCCTCCTGCACGCCCCACACTGGGATCGAGCCCGCCACCCGGGCCTGTGCCCTGAGTGGGAATCGAACCACAGCTCCTGGTGTCCGGGCCCACGCTCAGCCACGGGCCGCGCCGGGCGGGCGGGGAATGGTTTACAGTGCGCCCCTCCGCACAGAGGCGCAGGAGCGGGCAGCGTGAACCTGCCGAGTCGGCTTCATGCAGAGGCGGAACGAGAGGAACCGGTCCTCTCGAACGAAGCGGGGACACGTGGGGGTGGGACCGGGTGGGGGACAAGCTCCGTGGGAGCTGCACAGGCGGGTGGGGGTGGGTAATGGGCCGCTTCGGCCGTCTCAGCGTGCGACTCTCTTCACAGGGTTTCCAAGGCAAGACCGGCCCCCCAGGACCCCCGGGCGTGGTCGGCCCTCAGGTGAGACGCAGCGTCGTCCCCGTGTCACCTGTGCGCATGCACAGACAGACACACACACACACGCACGCACACACACACGTGAGAGGGCCACCCACAGCTTAGGTGCCAGCTCCCCAGGCAGCTGAAGGAGTAGGTCCTGCTAGTAGACACGCTAACATCTGGCGATGCTGGTGAGCATCGGACACGTGCTCCGTGCAGGCAGCCAGATGGCGGGACAGAGGGGCGGGTCTGGGGACTGTCACCGTGAGCCAGGCCGCCTGCTCCTGGCCCTGGGCCGTCCGCGCCTGGGCCTGCGGTTCTGACGCTTCCCGCTCGGAGAGGGGGGCGGGCGGCAGGACCGGCGGCTCCGAGCAAAAGGCAGGGCCGGCACCCTGTGCCCTGGGACGTTCGCACCTAATCGGCAGGAAGTGAGACGCTGACCCGCCACAGCCACGGGCTGCAGGAAACGTGGCCCGAGCCTCTCCCGTGGCAGACGTGGCCTCCCCCGCTGCCCTCGCCTCCCTGGGACACCCGGGGAGCCGCACCAGGGCGTGGCCCCCAACACACCCTCCCAGTTTGCTTCGGGATTCTCCTTCCTGGGTTTTGACCGGAAGGGGAGACTTGCGAAGCCACGTGAGGGCGAGGGTGTGGGCGCACCCCCCCCCCGGGCGTCCCTCGAAATGTGCGGCTGATGCTGATCTTCCCACAGGGTCCCACAGGAGAGACTGGCCCGATGGGCGAGCGTGGCCACCCGGGGCCCCCCGGCCCCCCGGGGGAGCAGGGCCTCCCGGGCCTGGCTGGGAAAGAAGGGACGAAGGTGAGTCACTCAGACCTTCCGCGCCAGCCCGGGCTCTCCCACGGGATCATAGCCGTAGGTGGCCTGTTTTCCGCTGTCTTCGCTGATGGACGCGTCGTTTCTCAGACGGCCGCCCCGCCCCCCCACCCCCACCCCATGCCAGCCCACCGCCCTGAACCCGGGCTCAGCCCACCGCCCCGCCCCCCCATGCCAGCCCACCGCCCTGAACACGGGCTCAGCCCACCGCCCCGCCCCCCCATGCCAGCCCACCACCCTGAACCCAGGCTCAGCCCACCGCCCCGCCCCCCAATGCCAGCCCACCGCCCCGACCCTGGGCTCAGCCCACCGCCCCGACCCCGGGCTCAGCGCACCGCCCCGCCCCCCCATGCCAGCCCACCGCCCCGACCCTGGGCTCAGCCCACCGCCCCGACCCCGGGCTCAGCGCACCGCCCCGCCCCCCCATGCCAGCCCACCGCCCCGACCCTGGGCTCAGCCCACTGCCCCGACCCCGGGCTCAGCGCACCGCTGCTTGATTAGAAGGGGGCTGGGCTGACCCGCCGCAGCGCTGGGCCTGAAGGGTCTGGGGATCACACCGTCCTTCCTTTCTGCCTGGGGCAGTGTTCTGTGGCCAGCTCCTCCCCAGCTGTCACAGCTGCTCCCACCAAATGCCCTGACCCTTCGTTGCTACGTTTTCTGGAAAGAGACCCTTTAAACAATCCCCGCCATGAGGGACAAAAGGATAAGCACTGACAACAGGGAGGGCACCTCTCTGTCTCCCCTCCCGGCCCTGGCTCCCGGGAAGCCCTGCCCCAGCCTGGGCGCCCGGGGCGGGGGGCAGGGGGTGCTCGGAATTCCTGTGGATCAGCATAAACATGAGCTGGCCTTCCCTTTCCCGTGTT
This sequence comes from Corynorhinus townsendii, assembly GCA_026230045.1. Classification (NCBI taxonomy): domain Eukaryota; kingdom Metazoa; phylum Chordata; class Mammalia; order Chiroptera; family Vespertilionidae; genus Corynorhinus; species Corynorhinus townsendii. The sequence continues at coordinate 176,193,139 of JAPDVU010000005.1, forward strand.
CCTGGGAGTGACACAGGGAATGTGAGCTCCCCAGCCTTTTATACGGCCACACGCAAGGGGCCAACTTAACGACAAAGTCACGTACCGCCAGGGAAGAAACACTGAAAACATTACGTGCACGTGTGTGTGTGTGTGTGTACACGTGTGTACTTGAATACACACGTACTTGGAAAGTAGATGTGTGCGTGTGTGGCCTATACATAGATGCTGTCTGCATAGGGAGCAGGCAGGTCCAGGTGCAGGTCCCCGTCAGGAGGAGGCCTCTCCAAGCTTGGAAAGAAGGTGAAGGGCATGCTGGCTTGGAGACCCCAGCGCTCCATGCTGGGCCCCAGAGAAAATTCCGGAAGAGGTCGCAGCTTTAATGCGCCCGCCAGGAGGCTCAGGCTCGGGTGCCTCTGCAGAATGTGGCGTGGGCCTGAGACAGGAGTCTTCGGTGCTGCCTGCCTGACGGGCGATGCTCCCAGCCCTTCGGCTGTGGACACCTCCCTGAGAACCCCAAACCCACAGGAAGGCGGACATGGCCGGTCAGCTCTGTCCAACCCACGTCCCCAGAACCTCACACAGCGGCCTGATCACGGGCCCCCGGGCGCCAGCGTGGGCCGTGCTCCAGGGCGGGAGCTGCCAACCAGCAAGTCCATCCCGGACTCCAGTTCCTTAAAGCCGAGCGCCCGGAAGTGCCACCTCCCGCAGCCCCCAGGGCCCCGGCCCTGCTCACCCACCTGTGGCTCTGATTTCAGGGGGACCCAGGCCCTGCTGGCCTCCCCGGGAAGGACGGCCCCCCAGGATTGCGCGGCTTCCCCGGGGACCGAGGGCTGCCAGGTCCAGTGGTGAGTAAGGGGCCGGCCGGGGACGGAGCGGACGCTGCCCAGCCTGGGCCGCGCTCCCCGCCGTGCCCTTGACCCCCATCTCACTGCTTTGCAGGGAGCACTTGGACTGAAAGGCAGCGAGGGCCCCCCAGGCCCGCCGGGCCCCGCGGTGAGTGTGTTGGCCCCCCAAAGCCTTTCCTGTCCTCTTGCTCAGAACCCACCCTGCAGGGAAGACGGGGTCCCGCGGTGGGTCCTCAGGAGGCTGTGGCAGAGGAGAGGACCGGGGTGGGGGGTGGACAGGAGCTTGTCCTGAGTGGCAGCGGTGACGAAGGACCAGTAGGGACCGGGCAGTTGAGAGGGAGGCTGAGTGGCTGCATGGCACCTGGGAGGGCCGGGAGGGAGCGGACGGAGCCCCGTGGCCTCTAAGCGTGGGCTCAGGGGTGGGCTGTCCGCACGCCCAGGGCCGCCGAGGCAGGGGTGAGCCCGCATAGGTGGGAGGGCCGACCCCAGAGCCGTGGGTCAAGGTACGCTCACCTGCTGCCTGTTAAACTAATGGTCGTTCCGGGAGGCTCTTAAAGGGGACGTTCTCAGTCACTGGGGGGCGGGGAGCAGGCATGTGCTTGGAATTATGGGGGAGAGGCCGTTACTGGGTCGTGGGCAGAAACGCAGAGCCGCAAATGCAGCCCAAAGAGTCCGTACGAAGGCACTAGGGAGCCACTGTGGGCTCTGGAGCGAGGGGGGGTGGGACCACGGTGCTTGAGGCAGTCTGTCTGTGCAGCTGGGGAGCCTGGAAATGGACCCCTTTCTTGCCCCGCCCCAGGGATCTCCGGGGGAGAGAGGTCCAGCCGGAGCTGCCGGGCCCATCGGAATTCCAGGGAGACCTGGGCCCCAGGGACCCCCAGGACCAGCCGGGGAGAAAGGAGCACCTGTAAGTACCCACTCACCTGGGGGTTTGCAGGATTGGGGGAGGTGGTTTGGGGTGGTCCTCCAGGTAAGTGTGTGGGACCAGGTGTGTCCTGACAGAGGTTTGGGGGGGCGGGTCCCTAAGTTGGCCAGGTTCTTTCATGGAGTCTCCTGAGCGGAAGGGGTGCCGGGCAGCTCCCGGCAAGATCAGCCTGTCTCGCCTGCGCATCTGTGCCCGACACGTGCTGGCACAGGGGGGCTGGGACCGTGTGTGCAAAGTGGGCCGGCCCAGGCTCTGGGGCGACACGTGGGGGGCGCCGCCCACTGTGTGCACGCCCCGCCCCGCCTGTGCAGAAAGGTGGGCATTGGGACGGGCGCTTCCTTGGTCGGTCGGGGCAGGTGTGGGGGGAAGAAGGGGGAGACGTGTGATGGGAAGATAAGGAGCCTCTTCTGGGCCCCGATCACCCCCGTCCCAGTGAACCCCACGGAGACCCCCAGCAGGGCCTGGCGTGGGGCTCAGTGAGGGTGGACACGCTCAGTGGAAGCCGGGGCGGGGGGGGGGGGGCCCACAGGCAGGAAAGGCTCACGCGGGAGCGCCCTGTCGCAGGGCTGGCGGCATTTAGACCCGACACTGAGCGTGCCCACCAGTGTGCACACCCTCGTGCTGTGCATCGTGGGGGGACAGGGGTGCCCGGCTCAGGAGGGGGCGTTCCCGCCGCTCAGCGTGACGTGGGCCCTGGCAGGAGTGAGTGACGAGCATTACCGAGTGCAGTTACCAGGAGGATGTGTCAGGGTCATGGGGAAAGGGAGACTGTGTGTGTGTGTGTGTGTGTGTGTGTAATGTGAGTGTGAGTGGGTGTGCATGTGTGTGTAATGTGTGAGTGTGGGTGTGCATGTGTGTGTAATGTGTGAGTGTGGGTGTGCGCACGTGTGTGTAATGTGTGGGTGGGTGTGCATGTGTGTAATATGAGTGTATGGGTGGGTGTGCACATATGTGTGACGTGTGTGTGTGTGCATGCGTGTGTGTAATGTGAGTGTGAGTATGGGTGGCTGCGCATGTGTGTGTAATGTATGAGTGTGGGTGTGCGTGCACATGTGTAATGTGTGTGAGCGTGTGCACGTGTGTGTAATGTGTGTATGAGTGTGTGTGTAATGTGTGTATGAGTGTGTGCACATGTGTGATGTGTGTTGCATGTGTGTGTAATGTGAATATGAGTGGGTGTGTACGTGTGTGGTGTGAGTGAGAGTGTGTGCATGTGTGTGAATGTGAGTGTGAGTGTGTGTGCACGTGTGTAGTGTGTGTGCATGTGTGTTTGGCAGAGAGGGTGGCAGAGAACCGAGGCTAATGGAGTTGCTGAGGCTGGAACTGGGCCTCCGGGTCTCCGGGCTCAGGGCTCCCGGTCAGGGACCTGTGGGGTCGGGTTTGGATCCAGGCTCTCCTGCTCACCACCGGTGCCTCAGTTTCCCCCTGTGAAAGCAGCCTTCCCAGGACAGTGCGGATGCTGCTGGGGAGCGGGTGGGGAGGGCGGGTCTCAGCGGATCTGGCTGAAGTCCCTAAGACAGGCCCCGTCACTGCCCAGCGTCCTGCCCAGGGCCTCCGGGGGCTGAGCTGACGCGCGTGTGACGGTGGGTCTCCTCTCCTCTTTAGGGCGAGAAAGGCCCACAAGGCCCCGCTGGACGAGATGGTCTCCAGGGTCCGGTGGGGCTCCCCGGCCCGGCCGGCCCTGTGGGCCCCCCCGGAGAAGACGGCGATAAGGTACGGAGAGCCGAGGCCCCACCTGCCCCAAGCGGTGCCGGCCGCTGGCCCGTGTCCGGAGGCCGGAGCAGGGCGGCCACTTGAGACAAAGGGGCTCCAGGGGCCGGGCGACCCGTGTCCTCCCTCCGAGTTCACGGATGATTTCGGAGTAGCTCATGCGTGAGTGGTGACAAGCGAGATCAGCGTTCCCTTTTCCTTGTGAGACAGACGTCCTTCCTCATAAATATTCTAATTCATCGAGGAGTTCGCGGGAGCTTAGAGCCAGCTTCCCTCTCGTGCCGTGCCCATGCCGCTGGCTGGGAGCGTGCGGGGAGTTCATGCCCCGAACGGCATCGTCCGGTTCCGCCCGGTTCGCTGAGCTTCACTCAGCAGCTGGGTCGCGTCCCCCGGTGACATCGCCGCGGACGTGCCGCGCGTCCGGGGTGGAGCCAGCCGCCCGCAGGGCCCCGGGGAGACGGGGTGGCTCTTTGCAAGCGTAGAATCGAGGTGTCCGCTGTTGACGGACGACCTGACAAGCGGAGTAAATGTCTTCACTGGGATTTTTCGCCTTTTCCAATCGGCGCAGCTTCCGTATGGCGTCGGACGGGGCCTCGTCCCTTTTAGCTCTCGTGTTAGAAAGGAAACCAAACGCACGCACGGCAGCGATTCCTCCCAGGAGCCCTGCAGAGAGGCGGTCACTCTCAGTCGCCGAGATACGTGAATCATGGGGAGCAGGTAAGACCTGAATGGTTTGGGGGCTGACGGATCTCCCACTTCTTCCCACAGGGAGAGATCGGGGAGCCGGGGCAGAAGGGGAGCAAGGGGGACAAAGGCGAGCAGGTAAGGACCACGCGGGCGCCCCTGCGGGGCCCCGGCGGCCGGGCGGCCACGGGCGGGGCCGGAGCTGATGACCCGGACGCCCCCGCCCGCTCTGCCGGCCTCTCTCCCTGGGCCGCAGCTGTGACTCCGGAAGCAACCGTGTCTGTCTGTTCCCACAGGGTCCGCCTGGGCCTACGGGTCCTCAAGGCCCCATCGGACAGCCGGGCCCCTCGGTGAGTGTCTGCGGTCCAGGCCGCTCAGACCCCAGCCCCCCGCAGCGGTGGGCAGCAGGACGCAGGCCTCACCCTGCCCATCGTGTCCCCACAGGGAGCGGACGGAGAGCCGGGGCCCCGGGGCCAGCAGGGCCTTTTTGGGCAGAAAGGTGACGAAGGCCCAAGGGGGTTCCCCGGGCCCCCCGGACCCGTGGGGCTGCAGGTAACGGGGGAGTGTGGACGGCGGGGTCTACTTCAGCGGCTCTGCTGTGTCTCTCTGCCCCGCCCCGCCCCGCCCCGCCCCGCTCAGCCCTCCCCTGCCCTCCTCTCCCCTCCCCTGCCCTGCCTCCCCTCCCCTCTGTCTCTGTGAGAATGGGGACACCAAGGCTGGGCTGCAGGGGCCTCCTGGGCTCCCCATACCTTGGGATGGCTGCACACTCCCAGAGTCCCAGGTGCGCCTGCGTTGACGTTAACCCGTGACAGTTACTTCCGTGGTCACAGTGGACACATTGGAAGGTGCCGGGGAATTGTGAGGGAACAGCAGGGACCTCCACGCACACACCTGGGGACGCCAGCTGCACACACGGGGCACATGTCATGGCCACGCGTGCCGCGTGTGCGTGTCACACACACGGGTGACTTTATTTGGTTTCTGCGAAGTGGAGTCCCGTCATGTGTGGGGAGCTTGGGCCCAGCTCCCCGCTTCCTTGCCCGTCACGTGTCACGCTGATGCCGTTAAATGTCCTCCGACCACGGCGGGGTGCATTCGCCTCGGAGACCGTGGGGAGCGGGTCCTGCCCGTGTGCTGGCGCGTGGTGTTGGCGTGATTGGCCCACACACTCCGCGGCCGTCGGCTCGCGGGTCTCCTGTGGGGGGAGCTGCAGTGAGCCTCTGTCCATCCTCCTCCGCACATGTCTCTCCTCCTTTCCTGGGCCGACTCCGAGGCCCAGAGTCACAGGGGGTCCTGGTATTGAGCGATGCGCTTAGACGCCCATCCCGCGGCCCCTCCCCGGCCGGGCGCTGCCGGGAGCCAGCAGCCACGGGTGCGGGCCGGGCCGCGCTGCCCTGCTCAGCCCCCTCCTGTTCGCAGGGTCTGCCGGGGCCTCCGGGAGAGAAGGGCGAGACGGGAGACGTGGGCCAGATGGTAAGTGTGCCGGGACCTGGCCGGGCGGCGGCTTCTATTTCGGCCAGGTCGGCATTTCTCCGTGTCCAACGCTCTCTTCTCCCAGGGCCCCCCGGGCCCCCCCGGCCCCCGAGGACCCTCTGGAGCGCCAGGTGCTGACGGGCCGCAAGGTCCCCCCGGAGGAATAGGCAACCCTGGAGCGGTGGGAGAGAAGGTGACTCCCGCCCCTGACGGTGTCCCATGAGCATGCGTGTGTGCGTATGTGTGCGTGTGTGTGTGTGGTATGTGGTGTGTGTGTGGTGTGTGTGTGTGTGGTATGTGGTGTGTGTGTGGTATGTGGTGTGTGTGTGTGTGGTATGTGGTGTGTGTGTGGTATGTGGTGTGTGTGTGTGTGGTGTGTGTGTGTGGTATGTGGTGTGTGTGTGGTATGTGGTGTGTGTGTGTGTGGTGTGTGTGTGTGGTATATGGTGTGTGTGTGGTGTGTGGTGTGTGTGTGTGGTATGTGTGTGTGTGTGTGGTATGTGTGGTGTGTGGTGTGTGGTATGTGGTATGTGTGTGTGAAGAACCCGGGTGTTGGAGCCACTGCTCTTGGCCCCACGTGACTCCGTTTCCTCCTCAGGGCGAGCCTGGCGAAGCTGGCGAGCCTGGCCTTCCCGGAGAAGGGGGCCCCCTGGTGAGTGAGTGGGCGGGGGGGGCACCGTGCACAGGGGCGGGGGGGACACCGTGCACAGGGGCGGGGGGGACACCGTGCACAGGGGCGGGGGGGGCACCGTGCACAGGGGCGGGGGGGGGCACCGTGCACAGGGGCGGCAACTGTGGGCAGTGCCCCCTCCTCAGCCCCGAGAGGGATGCCAGGCCCCTGCGGTCAGATGCGAAGTCCCTCAGGCTGCTGGGGGGTCTTTGGGGCCCAGGAGGTGGCTGGTGGGCAGAGGTCTCCTTGGCATCCACTTGCTCCCCTGCCCCCCATCCCCACCACACGTACCCCAGAGAAGGGGCCCCTCAGGGCCCGTGCTGTCCACCGCCTAGTCCAGGGCTGGTCCCTCCCCTAGAGGCAGTCGCAGCCTCAGTGGCCCCAGAAGGCCAGTGGCTCCTCGGGGAGCTGCCCCCACCCCCACCGGGCCCCGCGGGCCAGTGCCTGGCCCTGAGAAGCTGCGCGTCGGCTCTGGGCTCATGGCGCCCTTTCCTGCAGGGACCCAAAGGCGAGAGGGGGGAGAAGGGCGAGGCGGGCCCTTCTGGTGCTGCTGGACCCCCTGGACCCAAAGGCCCGCCCGGCGACGACGGCCCCAAAGGCAGCCCCGTGAGTAGCCGAGACGCAGCGGCACCCGCGCCCGAGGCTGGGCAGGGGCTCCGGTCCTCGTTCACCCCGCGCCGCGGGTCCCGGGGAAGCGTCTAGTTAGAGGTCCTCACCCCAACCCCGAGCCCAGGCAGGGGAGCTGAGCGGGCGGGGCGCGTGCTGGGATGGCGCCGTGCCCACATGCCCACGCCGCCTCCTGCTGCCCGCCCTGGCTCAGCATCAGGGAGGCTCCTGAGCGGCACGTTCTAGAAGCCAGGTTGCAGCCGGGAGCTCAGACGGAAGGGCTGGCCTCCGGGGAGCCGCCCGCCCCCGGCCCGTGCGGGGCTCGGATGAAGCCCCAGAGGGGCTCCCGGGGGCGAAGGGCGCGGCGCCTCAGAGGCCAGGCTGCTCCGGTGGAGGCGGCCGGGCAGGGTGCGCTCGGGCCGGGGCTGAGGGCCTGCGCGTGCCTCTTTCTCCATTCCAGGGCCCCGTCGGCTTCCCCGGAGATCCCGGTCCCCCCGGAGAGCCCGGCCCCGCGGTAGGTGTTTGGGACCCTGAGTCGTCCGCCCCCCACGATGCTGACCTGCCTCTGCAGCCTATGCTCTCTTTCCGGGGGGTTTATTCGTGAGCTCCCTCTGGGGCACGGGGCCCCCCCCCAAGGGGCATCCATCTGGGGGTCAGACGCAGACGTGGTCCCCAGTTTTGGACGCGCTGGGTCCCGCCCCACTCGATGGGCTTGGATTCGGGGAACGGAACTTGGGCGCCGTCCGGAGACGGGAGGAACTTGCTCTCGTCCCCACAGGGTCAGGATGGCCCCCCTGGTGACAAAGGGGATGACGGCGAGGCCGGGCAGACGGTGAGTGCGCGGTGACCTTTGGGGTTCGGGTGGAAGGCGTCTGTGGGTTCTGGGGATTTGCAACTTGCTTTTTTCTTTTCTTTTCTTTTCTTTTTTGAATAAGCTTTTATTGATTTTAGAAAGACAAGAAGGGAGAGAGAGAAAACCATTGATGTGAGGGAGAAACATCCATCGGCGGCCTCCTGCACGCCCCCTACTGGGGATCAGGCCCGCAACCCCGGGCCTGTGCCCTGACCGGGAATCGAACCGTGACCTCCTGGTTCCTAGGTCGATCGATGCTCAACCCCTGAGCCACACCGGCCGGACGCTTGGTTCATTTCTGACCAAAACCGGAACCCAGTGGGCTTGTGCCATTGATCCTGACCGTGATGGGGCGCGGCGCCCTCGGAAGGTCTGGAGAGCACGGACCCTCTTCCCAGGAGCAAAATGCTCTCTCGGTCTCGCCACTGGTTGACCCACAGGGAGCCCGTGACCTGCCCGGAGCCACCCCTGAGCCTCAGGGGTAGCTTGTTTTATTTTAAAACTTACTTTTATTGATGTCAGAGAGGGAGGGAGAGGGAGAGATACAAACATCACTGAGGAGAGGGAATCCTTGACCGGCTGCCTCCTGCACGCCCCTCACTGGGGATCGAGCCTGACTGGGAATCGAACCCGGGACCCTTCAGTCCTCAGGCCGACGCGCTACCCACTGAGCAACCCGGCCAGGGCAGAGGCGGCTTATTCCTGCTGGGCCCGCCCTGTCCCTCCCGGAAGGGGCCCTTCCCGTCGGCCCCCCCTGGCTGAGCGCACCCAGCGGGGACACACTGTTCCCAGCTGCGTCTCTGAGGGCGCTCACGCCGGAGTCCTGCAGCGTCCCCGCCCCGCCTGCGCCCTCGGGGCGTCGCCGCGTCCCCTTCCAGCGGGCGACGCTCCCAGGCGGCCAGCCGTCACGGGGGTCCGGGAAGCGGGGGACGGGGCAGGCGCGGGGGATGGGGACGGGTACGTCAGCCCCCCGAGAGGGGGGTCAGGGTGGGGCTGCCCAGGACACGGGCTCAGCGTGTGCTTCCGGCCGGAGCCCCGCCAGCCCGGCCGCGCCGCCCGCAGCCGCCCCGACTCCACCCTGTTCTCTCTCTGACTCCAGGGATCCCCGGGCCCCACCGGCGAACCGGGCCCGTCCGGGCCTCCAGGAAAAAGGGTAAAGGCTCCGGCACTCCTCTCCTGCCTGCGTCGGCATGCAGCCCCTCCCTGGCGGGGCCGGGCCCGGCGCTGGCGGGAAAGTGCTTCTGCGTGAGCGCGTCCCCCCTGGGCTTCCCGCCGCCGCGTCGAGGCTCAGACCCGCCAGGTCGATGCACCTGCGCCTCTGAGGAGGGCCAAGTGCTGACACCGGCGTAATGGCGACCTGGGGAGAGAAACAGCCCGAGGCTGGACACCCCTTCCCGGCCAGGCCTGAGCGGCAGCACCGGCCGAGGCGGCTCACGCACGTTTAGCAGTCGGCCTTTTGCTGCTGCAGAAACTGAGCTGCAGGGTGTGGAACCAGGGAGGGTGCCCCTCACAGCACCCAGCCCCCTCACAGCACCCAGCCCCCCTCACAGCACCCAGCCCCCCTCACAGCACCCAGAGCCCCCCTCACAGCACCCAGCCCCCCTCACAGCACCCAGAGCCCTCCTCACAGCACCCAGCCCCCCTCACACCACCCAGAGGCCTCCCTCACACCACCCAGAGCCCACCTCACAGCACCCAGAGCCCCCCTCACACCACCCAGCCTCTCCTCACAGCAGCCAGGACCCCCACACTCACAGCACCCAGAGCCCCCCGCACTCACAGCAGCCAGGTTGCCCATGCTGACCCGGGGCCTGACCCAGGGCCTGCTCCAGGCCCGAGCTACTCTGGCTGCTTCTGGGGGGCCTGTATCCCCCTGGCCAGGGGCCCAAGGGCAACCCCCATGCCCCTCCCTGCCCAGGCCTGTCCCCTGCAGACCCTCCGCTCACTGGGACCCGCAGCCAACTCACCCCTCCCCGTGTGTTTCTCTTCTGCTCCAGGGTCCCCCGGGGCCCGCAGGCCCTGAAGGCCGACAGGGGGAGAAAGGAGCCAAGGTAAGGAGCCCCTGCCTGCTGGGGTGGGGGAGCAGGCAGCCTGGGTGGTGTGGGAGAGTCCGGAGGCGGGTGGGGCTGGGGGCCTGGGAGCTGGCCCGCACTGTGCCTTCCCCAGAAGGGCGGCTCGGTGGTGGCTTGGGCACTGGGCGCAGGGTCCTGGCACCAGGGTCTGTCCCGCCAGGCCCAGTGCTGTGTGGCCGCAGGCCTGGGTCCAGCCTGGGCCACCCCAGCTGCTCACCTGGGAGGCGAGGCCGTGACGGTGCCCCCGAGGCCTGAGAGGGCGGGATGCGGCCGCACTGCCGCCAGCACACGCGTGGGCCGCCGTAGCTGCCGGAATCGCAGTAGCTGGCGTGACCCCTGGGGCTGGGAGCCCAGCTGGCTGGCGAGATGGAGGAGTGCCAGGCAGCCTCCATAGGAACATGGAAAATTGGGTGCCCCCCCCCCCCCCCGGGATATCTGGAGTGTTCAGGTCTGAGCAGCGTTCTGGGCTGGGTGACCCACGCCCCGCATGGGCCCATATGCTCGCCTTGCTGCCCTCAGGGGGAAGCCGGCTTGGAGGGTCCTCCTGGGAAGACTGGCCCCATCGGCCCCCAGGGGGCGCCCGGGAAGCCCGGGCCTGATGGCCTGCGAGGGATCCCCGGCCCGGTGGTGAGTGACAGGAGGCCTGGCAGGGGGCGGCGGGCACGGGGGCGGGCACGGGGGAGCTCACACCGAGCCGGCTGTGTTTCAGGGTGAACAAGGTCTTCCGGGATCCCCAGGCCCCGATGGCCCCCCCGGGCCCATGGTGAGTGACGCCCCGGGGAGCCCCTGGGAGTGGTGGAGGCGGGATTGGGGGAGAACCTGACCCCACCCTCCTCCCGCAGGGCCCCCCAGGACTCCCCGGCCTCAAAGGAGACTCTGGCCCCAAAGGGGAAAAGGTAAGGGGGTACTCGGGGGCCCCTCACACTCCGCGGCTGCAAACGCAACAAGCCTGCACCCTCACCCGCCAGAGCCTGGGGTGGGCCCCCGGCACAGAGGGCCCAGTGGAAGGGCATCGGGGTCCGGGGAGCAGACACTCGTGGGGACGCGCCTCCGGCCCCTCTCACAGGAAGTGCGGGGCGGAGGGGGGAGGGCTCATGCCCTCCCATCGGGAGTGGGCTTCTGGGCGAACATTCATTTATTTGTAAATGTCAAGCTCACTCACGAGCCCGATGACTGTGGAGAGAGGGCGGCGTGGGGTCTTCGTCTTTCCACCCTCACACCCACCCTGCCCCCTAACACAACGAAAGCTGGAGGAGCCCTTCCAGAACTTTCTGCAGGCTCATAGAAAGCAATCCCATGTGCACTCATGCAGAGGGTTTCCCTTTAAAAACCAAACGGTGACGGCAGCGATCGTGTCCGCGCGAGCCTGGCCCCTCCCTCCACGCCGCCCGGTGCTGTCCCCCGTGTGTGCACCACGGGAACGGGCAGGAGGCGCCTGGACGGGGTCCCTCGAGAGCCGGACCCCGGGCCTGAGTCTGGGACGTTCTTTAGGGTCTTTCCATGTCAGACCCGCTGTCGTGTCCCCGACTGCCCTCCAGGCTTCTTTCCATTCAGGAGACGTGTGGCGTGGCGTGGCGTGGCGTGGCGTGGCGTGCTGCCCCGTGTCACTGCCCCGCATGGGACCGGAGGCTCTGCCACGGCACTGCCCTCATGCCTTTGTTCCCACAGGGTCACCCAGGCCTGATCGGGCTCATCGGGCCTCCGGGCGAGCAGGGCGAGAAGGGCGACCGCGGCCTCCCTGGCCCGCAGGGCTCCTCGGGCCCCAAGGGAGAGCAGGTGGGTGACGCGGCCCCCAGCCCACGCCTCGGGTGGCAAGCGCATCAGGGCCCCGTGGGCTCTCTGTGCCCCAGGCAGGCGCTAACGCAGGGCGGAGGCACCCCTGTCCCTCTGGTGCAGACGGGAGGGGCCGGAACCCAGCGGCGGCCCTGACCGTGGCCCGGGCCCTGCCCACAGCGCGGTGGCCACGCGGGGCAGGCATTCCCGCCACCTCTCTGCAGGGGCCTCCGACCCAGATCGGGCCAGGGGGTGGTTGGCGATTCTCAGCCTGGGGACCTGGGGACCTGGGGACGGTCGGCCTCCTGGCTGGGGTCAGGCCCCAGGCCCCACGTGGACGGGGCTGCCCTTCTGGTGTGCCGGCCTGCGTCAGGGTCAGAGGGCAGCTGGGAGGGGAGGTGTGGGCGTGGCCTGGACGTGGCTGTGTGGGCGGGAATGAGGCTGTGTACCCCCGCACCCTGATAACTGCGTTTTCTGCTCCTTCACAGGGGATCACTGGTCCTTCCGGCCCCCTCGGCCCCCCTGGCCCCCCGGGCCTGCCGGTGTGTATCTGGGAGGGTGTGGTCCCCGGTTGTTGCTGGGAGAGCAGGGAGGGGGCTCTGGTCGTGGGCCCCTGTGCAGCTGGGGAGTCAGGACAGTGAGAAACCAGGATTGGGGCCTGGGGGGATCCTCACTCACTCCCCACGGGGGTTCCGAGCGACAGGAGCACGGCTCTGCACAGCCAGCATTTATTGTTTTAACGATTGTTTCAACTTCTTAAGAATTTGAAAATATATTTTTTACTGATTTCAGAGAGAGGAAGGAAGAGGGAGAGAGAGATGGAAACATCAGTGATGAGAGAGAATCATGGATCGGCTGCCTCCTGCACGCCCCCCACTGGGGATGGAGCCTGCAACCTGGGCCTGTGCCCTGACCGGGAATCGAACCCTGACCTCCTGGTTCATAGGTCGATGCTCAACCACTGAGCCACACTGGCCGGGCAGTACCCCGTACTTCAGAGTCATTCCTGTTGGCCTGGAGCCTGTGCCCGCCCATCCCCATCAGCCTCCATGCCCTCCTGGGCCAGGGCCTGGGTCCCCACGGCCAACGGGCCCCTGGCTGATGTGAGCCTGGCCGGGCTGCAGCTGCCCGCCGCCGGAGGGCACGGCGCCAGGGTCTGGGCCAGCTCGCCCTCTCGCCCTCGCCCTCCGCTGCCTGCGTGTGATTCCGGCTGAGGGGGGTGGGACCCAACTCTGGTGACAGGACACTCCCCACCTCTGTGTGGGTGAGCACAGCCACACCCCCCTCCCCACCTCCCAGTCCCGTGAGTCCAGTGCAGGCTCCTGGGAAGGGGGACACGGGGTGGGAAGGGGTGAAGACCAGGCCCGGCCCAGAAGCAACAGGTCAAAGGTGGGTGCCCAGGGGTAAAGGGGCCTCCTGCTTGCTAATGCTCCGCCCCCCTCTCCGCAGGGTCCTCCCGGTCCAAAAGGTGCTAAGGGCTCCTCGGTAAGTGGGGTGCACCCTCATGGCCCCGCCACCCGGGGGAGGAGTGTGCACCCTGCAGTGTCCCCACCCTGGGCCCCGCACTCCCCTGACTCACGTGGGTCGCGCCCCTCTCCTGTCCTGTCCTGAGCTCACCCCCAGCCTGAGGGGGTGGCTGTCTCTCTGCCCAACAGAAAGGACCTTGTCCCCCTAAGTTCCCATCTCGGGGGCTATGGAGGGGCGAGGGGAGCTGTCACCTCCCTGCATGTTAGACCTGCCCCCGTCCCCCACACGGGCTGTCAGGGACCCCAGGGAGTCCGGGTCCCCGCAGGCCCCGGTGGTCAGAGTCAGTTCTCTCTCCCCGCCCCTCCAGGGTCCCACTGGCCCGAAGGGTGAGGCAGGCCACCCAGGACCCCCCGGCCCACCGGTGAGCAGCCTGAGGACGTGGAAGTGGGTGTGGGGATCTCCTAGCGCCGAGGGCCCCCTGGGAGGATGTGTCCGTGCCATTCCATTTCCAAAACAACGTTGGGAGCCGCGACAGTGGCGGGGCGGGGCCGGTCCCCGGGAGGAAGCCAAGGGAATGGGACCCAGGCGGGCTCCCTGGGAGAGGCAGAGAGGGCGGGATAGACAGAGGGAGGAGATGGGAGACAGGAGAAAGCATGCATGTGTGCGCACACACATGTCTGTGTGCATGCCGGTGTGCGCGCACATGTGTGTACATGTGTGCACGCCTGTGCGTGTGGGTGGGTACAGTAGACAAGGCCTGAGGCACAGGCAGCACCCCCTTTGGCAGCGCAGCCTCTGGACGCCAGCCTCTTGGCCGGGCCTCCTGCAGCCCCACTGTGTGCAGCCCACGCTGGGCGCTTTGAGCCTCGCTGCGGACAGACACAGGAACGCCAGGCCTGGGGTGTGCGGCTGAGGGCTGGCTGCAGAGACAGACACGGGCGGGGCCGGCTGGGGCAGGAGCCAGGCCCTGGGGGCACCCGGATGCAGGTCAGAGGAGGGAGCTGCTCGGTGCAGACAAGGCCCCGGTGGCGGGGACGGTGTGGAATGTTCCAGAGGCAGGGGAGAGGGAAGAACGCGTCCTGAGATGGACAGGTGTGCGCAGCCCAGGGCCCGCCCGCCCTGTCCCTCGCACCCACGCCGCCCCCTCCCCGCCAGGGTCCCCCGGGCGAGGTCATCCAGCCGCTGCCGATCCAGGCGTCCAGGATGCGGCGCAACATCGACGCCAGCCAGATGCTGGACGACGGGGAGGGCGAGAGCTACGCGGACTACGCGGACGGCATGGAGGAGATCTTCGGCTCGCTCAACTCGCTCAAGCTGGAGATCGAGCAGATGAAGCGGCCGCTGGGCACCCAGGAGAACCCCGCCCGCACCTGCAAGGACCTGCAGCTCTGCCACCCCGACTTCCCCGACGGTGGGGCGCGGCCCGGGCAGAGGGCCTGGGTGGGCACAGCGGCCAGGCCCCGGCACAGTCCTCACCCTCCCTCCCCACCCCCCCCACCCCGCAGGCGAATACTGGGTCGACCCGAACCAGGGCTGCTCCAGGGACTCCTTCAAAGTTTACTGCAACTTCACGGCCGGGGGGGCCACGTGCGTCTTCCCCGACAAGAAGTCCGAGGGGGTGAGTGCCCGCCCGCCGGCCCGCCGGCCCCCTCCGCCAGCGAGGTCCGGGCTCACGGGCAGCGTGCGGAACGGAACCTGGCCGGTTTCTGGCCGAGGTTTGCTCCCGAGGTCGCCGCGAGGGGCAGTGAGGGTTCTTAGCCAGGAGATGGGGCTGCAGCACCGGGTTTCGGACGTGGACGGACACCGGCTCCCAGCTCCCCGCCACCCCTGGTGCCAGGGTTCCAGCCCCCGCGGGTCAGCTCCCTCCCTCAGCAACTCCCCAGTTCTGACCTCAGGCCAACCCGCAGCCCATGGAGAACGGGGCGCAGGCCCCCGGCGCAGCTTGGAGAAGGTGGCGTCCCCTGGTTCTGGGTGCCGTCACTTTGGCGGCTTGGCGGCCGTCCCTGAGCGCAGTCAGCCCTGTGGTGGCCAAGACCTTTCCCGGCGAGGCTCACCCGCTGCCACCTGTGGGTGTCGATTTCAGTTACCTCTGGTCTCAGAGCTTGCGCTCCAGGGTGATGCTGATGTGTGTGTGAACGGGTGTGTGTGTGTGTGTGTGTGCATGCGCGGACAGGCGTGTGGATGGAGTATGTGTACAGTCAGGCATGTGGATGGTGTGTGTGTGCAGCCAGGCGTGTGGACGGGGTGTGTGTGCAGCCAGGCATGTGGATGGGGAGTGCGTGCAGACAGGCGTGTGTATATGTGCAGACAGGTGTGTGGATGGGGGGGGGGTGTAGCCAGGCATGTGGATGGGGTGTGTGTGCAGCCAGGCGTGTGGATGGTGTGTGTGTGCAGACAGGCGTGTGGATGGTGTGTGTTTGCAGACAGGCATGTGGATGGGGTGTGTGTGCAGCCAGGCGTGTGGATGGGGTGTGTGTGCAGCCAGGCGTGTGGATGGGGTGTGTGTGCAACCAGGCGTGTGGATGGGGTGTGTGTGCAGCCAGGCGTGTGGATGGTGTGTGTGCAGCCAGGCGTGTGGATGGTGTGTGTGTGCAGCCAGGCGTGTGGATGGTGTGTGTGTGCAGACAGGTGTGTGTATACATGCAGACAGGTGTGTGGATGGGGTGGATGTGTGTGTGTGTGTGTGTGTGTGTGTGTGTGTACGGGTGTGTGTTGCTTTCTGTCATGCGTGAGTCGGGGGCTGGGCCCGGGACTGTGAGGAGGACAAGGCCTCTAGCGGGGAAGGTCAGAGATGCCGGCCACAGTGCCCGGGGCAGGGGCCTGGCAGCCCCTCCTGATGTCCCCCTGGGACAAGGGCTGCTGGTCCTTGGGGCTGGGTTTGCCGTGAGGTTCGGGCTCGGCCGGCGGTCAGCAGCCGCAGCCTCAGCTCCCTGGTGGCTGCAGCGCCCAGGAGCACTGTCTGCAGAGAGCAGCCCCGCCCTGGGCATGCCCCCCCGCCCCCCTTCCCCGCCCCCAGCCGTGGGAGTCAGCCCGGCCGGAAGCCTTCTCGAAGGACCTGGGCTCCACACTGACTGAAGGCGATTTGAGGAGGACCTCTTGTTCTTTAATCCTCGCCCGCCCGAGGGGATTTCCCCATGGCTTTTCAAAGGGAGGGGGGAGAGAGGGAGGAGGGAGGGGGAGGCAGGGGAAGGAGTGGGGGAGGGGGAGAGAACATCAATCGGCTGCTTCCTGCACGGGCCCTTGACCAGGAATCCAACCCAAGACCCTTGGGTGTAAGGGCTGCGCTCTAACTACTGAGCCACCGGTGCAGGCCTCAATTTCATTTTATTTTTAAACACTTTTACTGATTTCCGAGAGGAAGAGAGAGACAGAAACAGCAATGAGGAGAGAGAATCATGGACTGGACTGGTGGCTTCTTGCTCATCCCACACCCGGGATCAAGCCCAGAACCCGGGCCTGTGCCCTGACCGGGAACCGAGCTGTGACCTCCTGGTTCATAGGCTGACGCTCAGCACCTGAGCCATGCGGCCGGGCGAGGACCCCATTTCTATGTGCCCTCACACCCAGAACCTGGACCCCTGGGGGGCTGCACTCACGGCAGCAGACCCCTGAGGGTCAAGAGGAGATGCAGAGCCGGGGCCCCCACAGGCAGAGGCCTGGGAGGCGTTGGGCGGGCACAGCTTCTCACGCTTCCTGTCACTGCCCGTCCTCTGCCACCGGCCTTGCTGCTGCTCAGCTGGCAGGACACGCTCCCGGGGGGCCCTGGCTGGTGGGGCGGCCGGGCGGCCGGCGGGTGGAGTGCTGAGCGACCCCGCCGCCCGCCCTCTTCCTGGGCGCGTGTGCTGCCAGCCAGGCGTCCCCGGGCGGGAGCCTCGGGCAGGTGGAGACCCTCCGCCTAGTCCGCTGGGCCACGGAGGGTGGGGGGGGGTCGGGCAGAAGCTGGGATGAGGCGAGCGCCTGCCCGAGTCCCTGGTCCTGTCCCCGAGGAGGCCGCCCTCTGAGCAGGTCACCACAGCCACGGGTGTGGGCCCCCAAGGAAGAGGGCGGGAGTCCCGAGGGGTCAGGGTGGCTGGGCACCCTCGTCCTCCAGGGGGTCCCGGAGGTCCCGCTCCTGCCCGAGGCCAGCTCAGAGGAGAGCGGGGGACGGGGACAGGGATGCTGACCCGTGGCCCAGGCAGAGGCTCCGTGGACCTGGGACAGGCCGGCCGTCTGTCCTGCAGCCCGTGGATGACCCGCAGCCGTGGCTCTGCCCCCTCGGTCCCGCTGGCCGCACAGCTCCCCTGGCGGGGGTCACTCCCTCCCTCGTTCCCTCAGGCCCCATTCCTGGCTCCACAGCATCCCTGTGGCCTCAGCCCCTGCGAACTCCACAGGGAGGCCCCTCCCTCCCAGCGGGGGGTGGGAGGGAGGGGGACAGGCGCTGTGCTCCAGGGAGTTCCCCAGGTCACTTCTCTAAGAGAGAGCACCTACCACACACACCACACAGCCACGCTTGCACACACACAGCCCACGTGTGCACACACACAGCCCACATGTACACACACACAGCACACGCACCCACCGCTCACACCAAGCTGGTCCAGCTGTGTCACCAACACCCCGTGAGCCCTGCCCACCCGTCCCACGGTCTCCTGCCCACACATCCCAGGTGGTGGCCGCGCCGACGGAGCCACAGCCCTCTGCCAGGTCCTTCCCTGAGCCCATCAGTCCATGTTGCCTGCATTATCTCACCGGCATCCCGGCCTGTGACACTCCATTCATTCATTCATGCATTCATTCATTCACGCATTCATTCATTCACTCATCCGTTCAGGCCACAGGCACTGAGCAGGACCCGGGGCCGGGCTGTGGCCCCGATGCTGGATAAACTGATCACAGGAAGCAGGTGCCTCAGCTCTGGGGCAGCCAGAGGCGCCCACAGGGTCCTTCCTGGCCGGCACTGCGGCCAGCGAGAGGGAGGGCCGGACCGGTCGCCTGCGCGGCAGGTGGAGGGCCTGTGGCTCCAGGCAAGAGAGTAACCCTGACCTTCTCTCTCTCTCTCTCCCTCGGTGCCCCCTGCTGCGCGTTCAGGCCAGGATCACCTCCTGGCCCAAAGAGAGCCCGGGTTCCTGGTTCAGTGAATTCAAGCGCGGGAAACTGGTAAGGCGGCCCTGCCCCGCGGTGCCCTCAACGCGCCCGTCCCCTGTCTTCCAGAGTAAAATGGCCCGCTGGCCCAAAGAGCAGCCCGCCACCTGGTATAGTCAGTTCAAGCGCGGGTCGCTGGTAAGTGCCCCCGGCGCTGCCCGCTTGCCGCACGGCCTGGCTCGCGGCTCTGCATGGGACTCGCAGCCGCCGGGGCCGCACCTGCTCCCGCCACTCCGGCCGAACCGCCCCACGGCACGCGACAGCCGGACGCGGCATCGCGCCCACCCCCGCCACCCCACGGCCGTTCCCTTCAGCCTGGGGGCAGGCGGCGGCGGCATTGCGGTTCCTGCGGGGCAGGGGCGGGCGTTCAGGGCGCCGGAGCCACCGCTGCCAGGACGGAGACCCCACAGGGCTTCCTCCGGCTCAGTCTGTTTTTTTTAAATTCTTTATTGTTGGTCTCCTGCTCCAACCTGGGGGCAGGTCCCAGGGCACTGGACCACCGGGGTCTCTCCGGGGCCTGTCCGCTGGGCTCTGCCCGGCTCGAAGGCCGTTCTGATGGCCGAGCTGGCCCGCGGCGTCTCGGATGCTCCCCAAGCGGCTACGTCCGTGCCTGTTGCAACTCGGGTGGCCGCCTTAACCCTGCCCCGAGATGAAAACACGTGGTGTGTCTGAAGGAACAGAGCGGGCGCCTCTAGGCCCTGGGGAGATAGACGGGGGTCCGTACCCGCGAGACCAGTGGCCCTGGTGCCCAGGGGACACCCCACCCCGACGCCTCGCGGCGTGGGCCTGAGTCTGCGCCCGCTCCCAAGCTAAACGGCCGCACTCCCGCTGGGGCCTGGCGGGGCCCCGATGCCTCTGCGTCCTGTGGTCCCCGCCTCCGTCTAGTTGTCCCGCCCCAAGCGGCCCCTGAAGGAGACGCTTTCTCCCCGTGGCTTCCGACCTGACCGTCCTGACCGTCCGCCCTCGGCCCCGCCCTCAGCCTCTCCGTGGGCACAGGGGCCACCCCACCACGGGCACACGTGGAGCAGTGGCTTCCAGGTCGCTATGCCCGGTCACGCGCTGAAGACCCTTCCTTCCTCCACCGCAAGGCGCCTCGTGGCCGATGGATAGCGCACGCCCGCACAGCCCCCTTCTGATTGCCGGGTCTTTGCCGCCACCGCAGGCCCGTGCTCAGCTGGCCACGCCTGCGGGCACTGCCTCTCTGGCCTCCTGCCTGCTCTGCTCTCCTCCACCGCCCCTGCCCCCTCTCTTTACTGGCACACGGAGGGCCTGGAGCCCAGGGGCGGGACCCAGGGCCTGGGGCTCAGCTGGGTGGGCGGAGGGTCAGGGTGACGGGTGCAGGAGTTGGGGGGCCACCCAGAGCCAGGGAGGCAGTGGGGTCCTGCAGACTTGACGGGACCTTCCTTCCAGCCACAGCCCCAGGAGCCCACCTCGGCTCATGTCCTGTTTCACAGACAGAAGGCCGAGGCTGGCCGGGGCAGGGCGGGCCGGGACAGGGCTCCTGCTGTCCCCACTCATCATTTCTGGCTCTGACCCTGCGAGTGGACAGGACATAGATGCTGCCCCTCCTCGAGGGAACAGGGGCCTGATGGGGCGGGCAGACCCGTCCGTGCCCCGTGAAGACGGTAGTGCAGGGCCCTTGCCCACAAGGGCAGGTGTCACAGTGGATGTGGGGTCCGCACGGGCCCTGGGCAGCAGGGCGCTGCAGGTCCTCCGTGTCCAGCTCCCGCTGCCTCCCCATGCCCCCTCACCCTCCTCCCCGCCTGCGTCCTCTCCCGAGTCAGTCACCTTTCCCGAGGAGCACCTGACGGCCCGGCCACGGTTGGTATTCAGTCCTCCCCCCAAGGTCCTCCGGAGGGCGTCTGAGTGCCCCTGCCCTGCGGGAAGGAGCCAGCCAGGCTGGCCCCACCGTCAGGGGGCGGGGACAGAGTCCAGGAAGTTCTCCGTGTTCCACGCACCTCTCTGGGGAGGGCTGGGCCGGCTCAGACCCTGACCTCTCCTGCCCGCACGATGCCACCCTCGCTCGGCGGGCGTTGGGAGTGAGGAGAGCCTGGCTCCTGAGGGGTGGGCAGGAGGAGAGACGCGCGGTCTCGGGGCCGGGAGGCAGCTGCGGCCCCGGGCGGAGTCCCAGGCCCAGAGACCGTGTTCCCGCGGCGGTGGAGAAACGGACGGCTCTCTCGGGACGCCCTGCGCCGGCCCCGTGCCCTGCACCAGCCTGCACCCCTCTGGCTGGGGAGCCCGGGTGGATGTCAGTTGGTGACGCTGGAGAGGTCCCTAGGGAGCAGCACACCCTCAGGCCCTGGCCCTGTATTGGCTGGCAGAGGGGGTGCCTGGGCGCCCGGTTCAGCCTGGCAAGTGACCACCCGGCAACTGAAGGGCCTCTCTGTGCTGCGCTGGGTGCCGTGCCCGGCGGGGACAGGGACATCCCAGGGCTCCCCTGTGGCTTCAAGAGGACGCCCATCACCCACCTCCCAGCTCTTGGCCGTATGGCCTGGCCCTCTGACCTGCCATTCTCAGGCCTCCTGACCAGGGCCTCACCCATCACTGGCCTTCAGCACAGGGTGCTCAGCATTAACAGAATCTAATGAGCCTTTGGCTGGCCTTGGGGCACAAAGACAGGGAAGGACTGGCCCTCAGGGAGCTCACAGTCCACAAAGGGCTGCCTTCCAGGCCCCGGACAGGCCAAGGTGGGGGTGAGGGCACCTAACCCAGGGGGGCTTCCTGGAGGAGGAGGCACGTGCATTGAGCCCTGAGGATGCGCAGGGTGGGGCCGGGCACAGAGGGGTGGGTGCGTTATTTAGGTTCCTGAAAAAGTAAGGTGCGGCTCAGGGACCCCACCGAGCCGGTGTGTGCCGGCGTCTGGCGGGGCACGAGGCGGCCGCCAGGCAGTGCCCCGTGGTGGCTCACGCCGCGGAGGAGAGAGCCCGCGGACGGGGCTGGTGAAGGCGCCACCGTGAGCGTTGTCCCTGGGGCTGCGTCCGTGCCGTGTGTCCCCCCACAGCGGAGCGCCCTCCTTCCTGTCCCCCACAGCTGTCCTACGTGGACGCCGAGGGCAGCCCCGTGGGCGTGGTCCAGATGACCTTCCTGCGCCTGCTGAGCGCCTCCGCCAACCAGAACGTCACCTACAACTGCTACCAGTCGGTGGCCTGGCAGGACGCCGCCACGGGCAGCTACGACAAGGCCATGCGCTTCCTGGGCTCCAATGACGAGGAGATGTCTTACGACAACAGCCCCTACATCCACGCCCTGGTGGACGGCTGCGCGGTGAGCCTCGCGCGGCGCCGCGGGCGGGCTCTCGCGCCTGGAGCGGTTCGTTCGGTCCACGCCCATGTACTGGGCACGGACCCTGGGCCAGGCCCTGAGCTGGGTGCTGGGGGCCCGGGGGGCCCAAACGAGGCGCGCCCCCTGGCTGCTGCTCTGAGCGCGTGGCTGACCCAGGCCACCCTACAGAGGGCTGGGAGCGGGGACCAGAAGGGAGGGCCAGGAGGGAGGGCCGAGATGGGATGGGAAGGGCCAGAAGGAGGGCTGAGACGGGACAGGAAGGGCCAGGAGGGAGGGCCGAGATGGGACGGGAAGGGCAGGGAGGGAGGGCCAGGAAGGAGGGCCGAGATGGGATGGGAAGGGCCAGGAGGGAAGACCGGGAGGGAGGCCAGGAGGGAGGGCCGAGACGGGACAAGAAGGGCCAGGGAGCCCAGGCCACAAGCCCCTCCCCGTGTGACGTCCACTTGGAGGCTGGACCCTCTCCTTAGGCAGGTCCGTTCGGGAATGGGCCGAGCGGAGACTGGGTTTGCTCCCAAGGCCACGGCTGTGCTGGGACGGCCTACAGACGTGGGTGTGACAGCACCCTCTGACTGTGGGCTCCCCGGCAGCTCCCCCGCGTTAGGGCGTCTCCATGGACCCCATGCCGCCGCTGGGAGGGTCCCCCAGGAGGCGACAGGCTCGCTCAGGCCCCACGGCCGGTCAGGGCTGGGTTTTCGTTTGCGTCTCGGCTCTGGGCCCCGGGATGCTGGCCCTGCTCTGCACCCCACGTGTGACCCCCGCGAGCCAGGCGGGGTTCCTCGCCGAGGGTCAGCCCCGCAAGTCTGCACATGGGCTCTGAGCTACACCCTCGGATCCCCGCTCTCCGCACCGCCTGACCCGAGACCCTGCCGGCTGCCCCCCAGGCCAGATCCCACGGGCACAGGCCAGAGCCCACCCTGCTCCCAGGAGGCCCTTCCTGCTCCTGACACGCACCCCGGGCTGCTCCCGGGAGGCCAGGGGACAGTAGGAAAATTCCCCGCATCTCTGCCTCCCACCAGGAAGCTAACCATAGCACCTGCTCCAGGGCACCCCCGGGCACCCCCACGCGCCTAGAAAGAGCTGGAACCGCGTTGGGCTCGAGCTGAGCCTGGTGCGCCCGCTCCTGGAACTGTTTCTAGACGGACAGCCGCTGGCAGGGGCCGCGCTGGGAAGGGAAAGGAGGAAGCAGAACGGAGAGGCCGGGCCGGGTGGCCCCGCCCATGCCATCTTGGTACCAGGGCAGAGTCAGCCTTTGAAATGGGGGGGCACCTGGTGACTCCAAACAGAACAACTTGCCGATGGAGAAAGTTGGCTCTGCAGGCGGCCGCGGAGGGAATACGGGGGGCGGGCCGGCTGGGCAGCAGCGGGCGGGGGTGCAGTGACTGGGCCTGGAGCGGCCAGTGCTCACCCCCCCCACCCCCCAGCAGTTCAGCCACATGCGGAGAGTCACCCCTCCCCCATGGAACAGCCAGGCCCACTGGACTCATATGGTCACCGCGCCCATGAAACGGATGCCCAGGCGGCCCCGTGGGCTGACGGCTGCCCAGCGCCGGCCTGGGAGGAGTTCAGACCCCATAAATGCCCGTGCGGGCAGCTCTGGGCCCCGCGGGAGCCACTGCTGGCCGTGCTGGCTACTGAGGCCTCAGGATAGCGGGGTACAGGGCAGCGTGCTCGCAGTGGCTTAAACACCGATGCCAGGAGCGGGGGTGCCCATAAATCCAGAGAAATTGCCGTCAGCTCAGCCAGCGCTTCTTCTCCCGGCCCCGGCTGGCCGGCGTGGGAATGCTGGGGTGCCTGTAGCTGAGGTCCCACGGCTCCGTGGCAGCTCAGGCCGGGCCCGCTGTCCCTCACTCGGGGGCAGCGACCGGACGTCAGGGCCACGTTAGCCTCCGTTGACGTGTCCTGGGTGCTCCGTGGTCAGTGTGGCTGCCTCTGGACCGGGCGTCTGCCCCTTCGCTCCCTCTACCTGGACCACGTGGCCCAGCGGCGAGAGGAAGACACCTCCCCCCGGGACAGTGGCCGCTCCGAGGGGCGCCCTCCTCAGTGGCCGGGGGGCACTGGAGTCCCTCCCCAGGCTGAGCTGAGGGTGAAATGAGAGGCTCAGGTCCAGGAGGAGCAATCCCATGGGCTGAGCGAGGGGAGGTGCAGGTCACCCCGTGCCTCAGTTTACCCAGTCCTCCCCTGGACCCCACAGGCCAGGCCCCTCCTCTTCTCACCCTTGTGAGTCCTCTTCTGAGTGCGGCCAGCCTGCTGGCGCCATCTTGGGGCACTGAGTGTTTTAACAAGGGGCCCCTGGTTTGGGGGGAGCCCACAGTCCTGGTGAGACCTCCTTGGGGGGAACCTATGGGGCAACGGGAGTGCCCGCCTGGCAGGGACGAGGTGGGTCCGAATGACCACGGGCCCCGTCCCAGCCCCGCTCCTGGCTCCCAGCTCCCGGCTGCGGAGGGGACTGAATGGGACGTGGGGGGACCCGGCGGGTGTGGTGGGTGAGGGGCTGCCCGAGAGGCCTGCTCGGCCTGACGCCCCTGCGCCCCCGCCCCGCCCCCCAGACCAGGAAAGGCTACCAGAAGACGGTTCTGGAGATCGACACGCCCAAGGTGGAGCAGGTGCCCATCGTGGACATCATGTTCAACGACTTCGGGGAGGCGGCCCAGAAATTCGGATTTGAAGTGGGGCCGGCTTGCTTCCTGGGCTAGGAGCCGCGCCGACCCGCGACCAACCTCGTGACCTCAGCACGCCGCCGGTGGGTGTCCTGGACAGCGAAGGCCCCTCGTCCCATCCCCGACCTCCTCCGCGCC
Organism: Corynorhinus townsendii; assembly: GCA_026230045.1. Taxonomy (NCBI): domain Eukaryota; kingdom Metazoa; phylum Chordata; class Mammalia; order Chiroptera; family Vespertilionidae; genus Corynorhinus; species Corynorhinus townsendii. The sequence goes on from JAPDVU010000005.1 coordinate 176,217,397, forward strand.
CCGGCACCCCGCCAGGCCGCACCCCAAACCAGAGAGAGCAAAGGGAAAGAGCCGTGTCCCCACCTCAGAGCCGAATCACATGACCTAGACGCCCCCCAGCCGCCGGGCCGCACCGCCGTCGCCAGCCCGGCTCTGTCTACGCCGCCTCGCGCTCCACAGGACGGGACGGGCCACGCGACCTCGTGACCTCGCGACCTCGCCCGTGGAGCCTTTGCGGGGCGGGGTGGCGGGGGGGGGGGTGGAGAGGACATTTTTAAAAATTCCACTTGAAGGCGTGCGTCCCCCTGACCTTCCACAAACGTTCCCAGGGGCGCCCCGTCGAGGTCCCGCCCGCCCCGCTCAGGGCCCGGTGTCAGCCATTCACGTGCCCGCCCACGATCCCAGGTGCTCTGTTGTGTGATGTGAAGTAAATATGTGTATTGTGTTGTCATGACCGTTCAGTGTCCCCCACTTTCAGCCACGTAGGCACGCCCAGCTCAGTCCCATGGGAGAAGGGGACGGGGCGGGGGTGGAGGGGGGTGCCGTGCCCGCACCCGATGCAGCCCCTCTGGCCAGACCGGGAGCCCAGCGCCGCCCGGCACGAGCAGGGGCAGGAGTGGGAACTCTGCCCAGGACAGCAAGGGTGCCCGCCGCTAACACGCCGGAGCCGGCCTGCTCCCGCCTTCGTGTCCCATTAGCTCCAGCTTTTCCGTGGGGAGGAAGCAGGCATTTACCCGCTGCCTTCTCGGCGGGCACTGGGGGTGGAAGGCGGGTTCAGTGACCCCATTTGCTCCCCCCCGCCCTCCCCAGCGGGCGCGCCCGGGGCAGGGGCCGCGTGTCCTGCGGACGGCCACTAAGTGACACTCGGTGCTTTTCTCTCTCTGTGGTGCTATCTGTCTGGAGAGCCCGAAGGTGACACTGGCCTGGCCGGGCCTCCCTCCCGCTCCGTCCTCCGCAATCTGGGTTTCTACCAGGGACGCCACAGCCCATGCCCGTCCCTCCCTCCCTGCTGGGCCCGCGGTCACACCCTCCAAGCTCTGTGGCCCGCGTCCGGTTGTGCTCCTGTGATTTGAAAACGCTCGTGGTGTGAGAGGCCCCCGCCTTGCCTGCGGGGTCACCGTAGCAGATGGTACTCGGTCCCGAATGTCTGGTGCTAATTTCTGTGGTTGCTAATTTCTGGAAGCCGCTCGGTGGCCCCGGTGCTGCCCGCAGGCTCCGCCCACGGGGCCACACGGGCCATGGACTTGGTGAGTCCCCGCAGGGCGGCCAGCAGGCGTGTCCCACGTCCGCAATTTGGATTTCCATCGGCAACACCCACACGGCTCTGGGGCGCATGCCCTTGGGGGGCAAGGGGCCGCCCGCCCTCTGTGGGCGAGGACCGCGGCCGGCGGGCAGGCCTCCTGTACTGTGAAAGCGGCCCCCGGGGCGCCCCGCCTCTACCGGCCCGCCCACCCACGAGAGGTTCCGGCTCAGGAAGCCACGGCACGGCCCCCGGAAACCGCCCACCGCCCACGAGGATTTCCCGTGGAAATCCGTCCCGCTCTTGCCAAAGAGAAGGCGCTTCCAGAGACTGTGGGACCCGGCACGCGGCCCTGACCGTCCCGTCTGTCCGTCCCCTCAGCGGAAAAAGCCGTGCCCCAGGCTGCTGTGCGCACCCGGGGGGCTCTCCAGGTCATGTGATTCCGGTTTGATTTCTCGCCCGCCCTCCTTCCCTCCTGTCCTTCCCTCCCTCCGTTGGCCAACCCTTCCAAGCTGTACTTTGTACCGAAGTCAGAACGTGCCCCGCCCCCCCGACCACGTAGCCACGGTATATTGCAATAAAAGTACTTCTATATTTGCAGAAGGTCTGTGGGCGTGGCTTTATTATTTTCCCTCCTCGTCCGTATAAGCGGACATACGTTGAGGGAGGGAAAGACCAGAAAACCGCTGGTAACGATCCGAGGACTCCAGGCCCTTAGGCTATGCCACGTGACACGTGTGCATGCCCACAGGGCCAGCGCTGTAGCTGTGAGGCCCAGGAAAAGGCGTTTCAACATCCTCTGCTTCTCTCCTCCCCCTCCCCCCTCCCTCCCTCCCTCACTTCCACTTTCTCTAAAAATCAATGAGAAAATACCCTCCGGTGAGGAGTCACCAAACAGAAAAAAAAAAAGCAAGAAATGCAGATTCCTGGCCCCGGCCTGCAGGCTGCTGACCGGGACACGGGAGGCCGTCACCTGTGCTCTGACGAGGCCTCCAGGTGGCTCAGGCACCTCGGGGCCCGGGGTCAGTGGGCTGGGGCTCCTGAAGGCAGGGAGACAGGGACCCCGAGAGTGGGAAGCGGCTTTCAGAACAGCATGGGGGGTGCACAGCAGACGACAGCCGGACGCTGGACGTCGGAGGAGGAGGAGGAGGAGGAGGAGGAGGAGGGTGGCTACCGTCACAGGCACGACCTGTGGCCAGATGGTCGTTTGCTGCCTGTGCCCGCTGGCGGGCGAGGAGCCTGGGGAGAGGCGGGCACCTGGGCTGCAGCTGGCCGCTCGGCCGCCCGGGCCCTGTGACGGGAGAGAAGCTCTGGGGAGAACTGGCCGGGGGAAGGAAACAGCGCCCAGAGGCTGCGGACGGTCAGGCCAGGAGGCGCCGTCCCAGCACCATCCGTTAGAGAGAAAACTGAGAAGGACCCGGAGGGCAGGGCTCAGGGGTTGAGCATCAACCGAGGGGGCCTCATTCCAGGAGCACCCACACCTGGGGGGCGGGGCCCGGGGGGAGGGGCGGCCTCATTGGAGGCAGGTGCTGTGGCTTCCACCTCGAAGGTGCGGAGGTGAGTGAGCCCGAGCGAGGGAGGGAGGAGGGGCCTCCGTGAAGCCCGAGGGCGAGGCCCTGCAGAGCCCCCCACTTCTCGGTGCAGCTCCCTCAACCTTGAGGCCCAGCTGCGGAAGGCACCTGCCCGTCTGGGCCTCAGGACCGGACCTACAGGTGCGGGTGCAGGTGCAGCCGGGAGCCTGGACCGGTGCGTGCCCCCCCACCCCCTCAGGAGCCGGTGCGTGCTCCCACAGGCGTGTCCTGGGACCCAGGCGGAGGCGCTGGACTCGGGGCTGCTCCCCGCAGTCACGTCCCCAACAATTGTCAGCAAGGGCTCACCTGCCCCCGCAGCAGCCCGGCGAGCCTTCAGGAGACGCGAGCGGAGACGGCGCCCGGCCTTCCTTCACTCCCGGTCCTGGGATAGAGGGCACGTGCCCAGCCCGGTCCCGGCGGCCAAGGGGCTGCGTCTCATCTCGGCAGCCATGGCCTGAGCCCGGGAGCCTGGGATGAGGTGAGCGGGGTCCCCTCCGCGGGGTTCCGCCTCCCGGAGGTCCCGGCTGTGAGAGGTGACGCTCCCTCTTCCCCGTCCGTCCGGGCTCAGCTTCCCGGTGGGAACAGACGGGGCATCGGGCAGGTCTGGGGGGGGTCTCCCTCGCGGGCATGTGTGGGGACCAGCGTGTCTGGCGGTGCGAAGATCGCTGCCCTTTGCCCTTTGGGACTTTCTCAGACTCGTTTTAAAGGCGGAGCCGCGGGCCTGAGAGCCTGGGCGGCTGGGACGAGTAGAGACTCGAAGCGTGGGAGACACGGGGACGGAGAACCCCTTTTCGCGTCTGTGCTACTCGTCGCCACGGAACAAGCTCCCCTGTAGGGGTGCGTGGCCCCGAGAGCTGGTAATCCTAGAAAGTTCCCGGGTGTCCCGCTGGGCTCGGAACAGGCGGGACTGTGGGCGGCCAGCGCTGGGGGCTGTCCCCTGCCCCCTGGCTGTCACAGGGCTCCAGACACGCCCACCCTCCCCGGCGCTCCGGGCGCAGGTTCCCACCGCAAACACACGCTCCCTTCCCGGGAACTGGGGCCACTCCTTAAACCGCGGCCTTTCACAGATCCGAGAGGTGCTGTGCATTTTATCTTTTACCAGCGTTCGCTGGCCGAAGCCGACGCGACCACCTCGTGTTAGGGTGCAATTCGGCACCAACAGCGGAGCGCGAGGGGAAGAGGGCGCGAAGGCCCCGCTAGCGGGTGAGGGTGGCGTGCGGGGCAGACTCGCCTCTCCCGTCACCGCCCGGAGGAGGAGAGAAGCCGGAGTCCGTTGGGGACACAGGGCGACAAGATAGCACATCCCATCCAGGGACAAGCAGGAGGGAAGTCCGGGCACGGTAAGTACCCAGGATGCAAAGAGCGACCTTGGGAAGTGCCCTCGCCCTATCTCAGCCCGATGTCCCGATGCTCAGCAACACGCTTTCCCGTCCCGGGTCCCGGGCGTCACGGGGCTGAGGGTCAGGGCTGCCCAAGGGAAGCGGGAGGAAGGGCGGGAGGCTCGTGACCGCCAGCCCCAGGGCGCCGGCGCGGGGCGGGGGGGGGGTCTCCAGGCTCCAGCCACCGGGTTGGCGGGAATGTAGCTGACCCTCAGGGTAGGGGCCGTCCCCAGCCCAGGAGGTGCGGGCCGCGAGCCCCTGCTGGGCAGGCCAGGAGCCCCCACATGGGACTGTGCAGACTCTGACCAGGTGACATCAGTTTCAACCTGATGGACCTTTGACAGTTGGCTCTGTTCATAGCTCCGCGCTCTGAGACGCTCACAGGCCGCACGCCCTGAGCTATTGCCAACTCTCCAAGTGCCGGATTGGACACCGAGCCCAGGAGTCCTCCGGGGCTGGTGCTGCTGTGAGGAAAGACAGTTTATTCAGGAGCCAGCCGCCCGAGGAGACCGGAGGCCCTCGTTGCAAGGATCCTCCCTTTTTTTAAAAATTTTTTTTCACGAAAATTTTATTTGTTGCTTTTCAGAGAAGAGTGGGAAGGAGGAAGGAAGGGAGAGGGAGAGAAAGGGAGAGAAACCTCAATGTGAGAGACACTTCAGCTGGACGCCTCCCGCACACGCCCCAACCAGCAGGCGGGGAGTATGTGCCCTCGACCAGGAGTCGAACCCGAGACCCTGCGGTGCTCAGGCCAGCGTTCTAACCACTGAGCCACGGTGTCCAGGGCGCAAAAGACCATCTTAACAAATGGACTCGGCGGAGGTTCTGTAAGGAGGAGGAGGAAGCGGGGGACAGAACAAAGGAACTGAAGGAAGGGGGGGTGACAGTTCTCCTCGGGGGATTGTTTGCAAACCCCGTCTGTTCAGATCACTGGTCGAAGGTCAGCCAACTTCTCGGAGCTGGGATGTCCGGAGGCCGGAGGCTGCTTCCTATGAATTAGTTCCTAGAATTCTTAGGAAAACAGGCTGTTTATGGGCAGTCACGTGCTACTCAACAGATCCTCCTTTAGAGAAAACATGCCGTGGTCGGCAAACTCATCCGTCCACGGAGCCAGACATCAACAGGACAAGGATGGACATGTCTTCGGAGAGGCACATTTTTTAAACTTAAACGTCTTCTAACGCCACTTCTTCCACATAGACTCGCCCAGGCCCTGGCGTTTTGTGGCAGAGCCACACTCAAGGGGCCAAAGAGCCGCACGTGGCTCGCGAGCCGCCGTTTGCCGACCACTGTGTTAAAGCAATGGGGGGCGGGTGACAAGCTGGCCTGGCTTCCTTGACGCTGGAATATGAATCCCAGGAACTTCTGTCTCCCGGCCTGCCTGCCTCGGGGGGGGAGGGGGGGGTGCGAAGGGGGTGAGATGCAGGTCCCCACGAGGCAGGTCCACGGGCACAAGCCGGGTTCCGAGAGACCTGCGTCCCCTCCCCCAGGCGCAGGGCTGTCGTCCTGAGTTGTGAGCCGCCCCCCGGGGGTTCCCCCTTCCCCTGAGCGTGTCCGTGTGTGCAGGAGGCAGGCGTGTCGATCTCACCTGTAACCCAGCTCCCCGCTCTTGTGACGTTGCTCCTGTGAATGACGGGGCGGAGCCCGAACGCGGGGACCAGCTGCAACCCTAGGGAATATGACTCCTGCTCCGCTGAGCCTCATTGCTTTGTTCTGATTCAAGAAGGCACCTGCTGGCCTGGCTGGGAGGGGCGCGCGGGCCCGGGGGCTCCCCTGGAAAGGCGGCCCCGCCTCCGCGTCCGGGAGCGGCCTGTGGTGCCGGGAAGATGAGCCACCTGTTTGTGCGGCCCACAAACCTCTGCTGCGCCCCCCATAAGCCAGCTGCTTGCACGGGGAGAAGGACGGAGACGGCACGGGGAGGTAGCCAAAGGGTGTGCCGATGGCAGTTCACAGGTCACGGGGGCTGGCGACTGGCAAAGGCCCGCGGGTGGCTAGGGCTGGGGGTCTGCAAACGGCGGGTGGCTCTGGCTTCTGCAACGGGTGGCTCTCCCTTCTGACCACCCTGGACCCCAGGGAGTCTCTAACCCTCTGGAGACCCGCAGCCCATTGCGTGCAAGTGAGTTCCTCCCCGCCATCCTGGGGGTCCCTCCGGGGGGACCCTCTGGGCAGAGCTGGGTGATGAGAGGGGGGTCCTGGGCTTTCTCTAAGGACACAAGCAGGCAGCCCTAGTCGGCCTGTGGACGGAAGGGTCCCAGGTTCCATTCTGGTCACGGGCACGTGCCCGGGTTGTGGGCTGGATCCCCAGTGGGGGTGAGATTCTCTCTCATCATTGGTGTTTCTAGCTCTCGCTCCCTTTCCTTTCCTCTCCAAAATCTATAAAGATATACCTGTAATAAAAGTGAAAAAATAATAAAATAAAGACACACGCAGGCCCTCCCCCCTCAGCCCTCCCCACGCAGGGCATCCGGTGCCACTGAGGGGAAGCGGCCACTGCAGAGGGAGGCAGGGCTGAGGGGCGTGGGGTGGGGGAGGCGTCCTCTGGGGCTGGGGAGGAAGTGGCCCTCCCGGTGGCCGTGGGAACTGGAGCGGAGGCGGGGCTGCCGCAGCGATAAAAGGTGCGAGGCCTTGGCAGGGGACCGGGATTCTGGGCGCCCAGCCGCCGCCGCCATGGGGCCCGTGGTCCTGACCCTCGCCCTCCTGGGCACCACTGCCGCCACGACCGACAACTGTCCAGGTGAGCCAGGTGCCAGCGGGCAGGCCTGCCGGAGGGCCGGAAGCCAAGAGCCCTGGCACGGACCACTCCCTGCGTGCCAGCCCCCCGGGTCCTTCCAGAACATTCTTCTTCAGACTGAGGCTTAACCACCGTCTGTGGGGCACCTGCCTCGGGGTCCTCCCAAAGGGGCCGGCGCGGTCCCACCGCACAGGTGGTATGAGGAGGGGGGGCGTGGAGAGTGCCCCTCCCCCAGCTGGGGTCAGTGCAAGGTCGCCCCCAGCGCTGGGGACCTGCATGGGGGGCCCCATTGGGTCCCAGAGGTGGCAGAGCAAGAGGGCAGGGATCCCACGGTCCCCACGGCCCCACTTCCTTCCCTGGCCTGTGCGGGTGGAGGGGAGCATGTCACATGTGACTGGCCTGTGCGGGTGGTGGGGAGCATGTCACGTGTGCCTGGCCTGTGCAGGGGGAGGGGGAGCATGTCAGCGTGGACCTGGCCTGTGCAGGGGGAGGGGAGCATGTCAGCGTGGACCTGGCCTGTGCAGGGGGAGGGGAGCATGTCAGCGTGTGCCTGGCCTGTGCAGGTGGTGGGGAGCATGTCACGTGTGCCTGGCCTGTGCAGGGGGAGGGGGAGCATGTCAGCGTGGACCTGGCCTGTGCAGGGGGAGGGGGAGCATGTCAGCGTGGACCTGGCCTGTGCAGGGGGAGGGGAGCATGTCAGCGTGGACCTGGCCTGTGCAGGGGGAGGGGAGCATGTCAGCGTGTGCCTGGCCTGTGCAGGGGGAGGGGAGCATGTCAGCGTGTGCCTGGCCTGTGCAGGTGGTGGGGAGCATGTCACGTGTGCCTGGCCTGTGCGGGTGGTGGGGAGCATGTCACGTGTGCCTGGCCTGTGCAGGGGGAGGGGGAGCATGTCAGCGTGGACCTGGCCTGTGCAGGGGGAGGGGAGCATGTCAGCGTGTGCCTGGCCTGTGCAGGGGGAGGGAGGGAGCATGTCACCATGTGACGGGGAGAAAGGCCGGGTGAGTCGGGAAGGGGACACGCGGGCCACTGGGAATGACACGGCTGAGTTCATGTTCTTCCCACGTGGCGTCGTATTTTCTTTCTTTTGAAACAAAAGGATTTTTTATTCATTTGAGAGGAAGACCGGGAGGGAGGGAAGGAGGCGTGGATTTGTGTTCCCGTCCGTCACGCACGCACGCAGCGCCTGGACTCGGACGCGCCCTGACGGACCGTGCCGCCGTCTCGGCGACCTGGATGGCGCTCTCACCCGCCGGGCTCCACCAGGGCCTTTCTGATTGTGCCCCCCCCAGACCCCTCTTTTCAATGCGCAAAAGTTCAGCAGATGCAGAAGTGAGGTCCCCGTTGGCTCCGAGCGGGGGGACCTGCAGAGGGCAGGCCGGCAGACATGTGACCCTAGCGGGGCCCCGAAGGCGGCGGGTTCCCATTCCCACGCCCTCCCCAGAGGCCCTTTATTTGGGGGTGGACGCGCTGGAACCCTAAGAGGCAGGCGCACCTCTGGCTCCAGCTCTGCGGGGGCTGCTGTGTGTCCTTCGGTCACAGGGACCCCCCGCCCTCCGCACCCTCCAGCCCGGGAGTTCCCAGGCCACATGCCCGAGGAATGGGGGTGACGACGCGGCACTGCCCCAAGCCCCCCCTCTCACAGATGCTTCTTGCTGGCATTCCCTGGCAGTGCCCGCAGTGGGGAGCTCTCTCTAAGATCGCGCACATTTGCATCAGCCCCTCTGACCCCCCAAAGCCTCCTTCTGCTCTCATCTGCAGCCGGGCACAGAGCCCAGAGGGGCAGAGTGACCCCCGAGGACACCCAGCCTGAGGCGCGGGGTTCCCCGGGGCAGGAGGGCCCCGAGGCCGGCCCATCGCCTGGGGGAGGACCACCACAGGCTCAGCGGAGGCGGGACCAGCTCCCCTCCAGGCTGGCCCCCAGCTGAGGCAGGCGGCCCATCTGCCAGGCCCGGGTCCCCACAGTGGCAGGTCCCTGGGGCAGCAGCACTGGTACCACGGGACCCTTGGCCCCGATCCTCACCCTGATGGGTGCCGGTCTCCTCTGCAGAAGTGAAGGTGCTGGGGGTGGAGGCCGACAAGCTCACCATCCTGCGGGGCTGCCCGGGGCTGCCCGGGGCCGCGGGGCCCAAGGGAGAGGCCGGCGCGGACGGCAGGAGAGGTGAGTGCCCGGGGGAGGGGGCCGGGCCTCGTCCCTGCACAGGGAGACCCAGCGGGCAGGCCCCCAGCAGGTCTCAGAGGGGACTGGGCTTGGTCACTGGGGTGTGGGCCCCGTGGGAGGGAGCCGGTCGCGGGTCACCATCGGAGCCGCCGGGGCCTGTGGGCGGCCAGCACGGCTCCTGGTGATGCCGCACGTGCTGCGGGGGACCCGGCTGGACCGTCCTCCCTGCCCTCCCTGGTCCCAGCTGAGCCGTGTGGCCTGTCTCCAGGGGCGACCACAGCGGACCCGGCAGTCATAGCCCAGGCAAAACCCCAAGTTCCCCGGACGAGGGCAGAGCGGGGTTTGGGCCCGGTCCCCTGGGAAGGCCCCTGGTCGCAGGCCGTGGCCTCTGACTGGACAGCAGGGCCCTAGGAGGGCTGGGGTCCGGGTCCCCTCCCTCTGGCTCCCGAGGGTCTAACGTGGGGGTGCCACGGGCCCGGGTCCGGGAGTTTTGCTCTCTGACATGTTTGAATTTGCAGGAGAACAAGGCCCATCCGGAGTCCCTGGGAAGGCGGGACCCCCCGGGCCCAAAGGTAACTCACCAAGGAGCATGGAGAGCCCTGGGCAGGACTGTGGGATAGAGAGAGAGGAGGGACACTTCCTGGGTGTCACATGGGACAATTCCTAACCATAACCTAACAGTAACCATAATCCTATGTTATCCCAAACCCTAACCCTAACCTAACTCTATCCTTATCTCTAAACCTAACTCTACCCTGACACTAACCCTAACCCTATCCTTACCCCTAACCCTAACCCTAACCCTAACCCTAACCCTAATCCTACCCTTCTCCCTAACCCTAAAGCTAACCCTAACCCTAACCATAACCATAACCTTATACATAACCCTTTCCTTATCCCAAACCCTAACCCTAACCCAAACCATATCTTTATCCCTATCCCTCACCCTAACTCTACCCCTATCCTTATCCCTAACCATAACCCTAACCCTATCCTTATCCCTAACCCTAACCCTATCCTTAACCCTAACCCTACCCTTATCCCTAACCCTAACTCTAACCCTATCCTTATCCCTAACCCTAACCCTATCCTTATGCCAAAACCTATCCTTATCCCTAACTCTAAACCAAACCCTAACCCCAACCCTATCCACAACCCTAATCCTATTCTTAACCCTAACCCTAACCCAAACCATATCCTTATCCCTATCCCTCACCCTAACTCTAACCCTATCCTTATCCCTAACCCTAACTCCAACCCTATCCTTATCCCTAATCGTAACCCTAACCCTATCCTTAACCCTAATCCTAACCCTAAACATATTCTTATCCCTAACCCTAACCATAACCCTAACCCTAATTCTATCCTTATCCCTAACCCTAACCCTATCCTTAACCCTAACCCTACCCTTATCCCTAACCCTAACTCTAACCCTATCCTTATCCCTAACCCTATCCTTGTCCATAACCCTAACCCTAACCCTATCCTTATCCCTAACCTTATCCACATCCCTTACACTAACCCTAACCTTATCCCTAACCACAACCCTATCCCTACCCTTATCCCTAACCCTATCCTTATCCCTAACCCTAACTCTAACCCTATCCTTATCCCTAACCCTAACCCTATCCTTAACCCCAACCCTACCCTTATCCCTAACCCTAACTCTAACCCTATCCTTATCCCTAACTCTAACCCTATCCTTAATCCTAACCCTACCCTTATCCCTAACCCTATCCTTGTCCATAACCCTAACCCTAACCCTATCCTTATCCCTAACCTTATCCACATCCCTTACACTAACCCTAACCTTATCCCTAACCACAACCCTATCCCTAACCTTATCCCTAGCCCTAGCCCTAACCCTAACCCTAACTCTGCCCCAAACAGGGTGCTCCCTCACCCAGGGCCTGGGTCTGTGTCCAGAGCACCCAGAGAGCCCAAGGTGGGTCCCAACCCCAGCCCAGCACTGACCCGGCATAGAAATGAGATCCTGGCTCCCTTGCCCCATTACCTACCCCTGCCCTGGGCTCTCTCAACCCCAGGACGGGTGGGGACAGGTGAGTCCTCTGGCTGATGGGGTCTGGCATGAGCCATGTCCTTGCCCTGGAGCCTGTGCTGACCCTCCTCTCTCTGCAGGAGACCCAGGGGAGAAGGGTGCACGTGGAGAGAAAGGTGAGGCCCTCCCGCCCTCCCCGGGGGTGACTTCCCAGACCCTGAACACCAGGGGGTTCCCGAGGTGTGGAGCAGGGGTCTGGGTGGAGACCAGGCCCTTCCCTCTATGGGGTGGGTGTGGAGGGCGGGATGGGGACCACACACCTCTCCGAGCCTGTGCAGCCCACCTCTCCCGTCCCGGCCTCGGACCCCTGAGCAGGGCCAGCCCTGTCCTCCCAGGACTCTCTGCCTGGGGCTCGAGGAAGTGGGCAATGTTTAAAAATGCAAAGTCGGCCAGAGGCTGTGAGCCCAAACTCTGGTCACAGACGCTGAGCAAATGTAGAATACTAGAGGCCTGGTGCATGAAATGTGTGCATGGGAGTGGGGTCCCTCAGCCCGGCCTGCACCCTCTCCAATCCGGGACCCCTCTAGGGATCGGGCCTAAACCGGCAGTCGGACATCCCTCTCGCAATCCAGGACCACTGGCTCCTAACTGCTCACCTGCCTGCCTGCCTGCCTGCCTGATCACCCTGAACTGCCTGTGTCTGCCAACCTGATCACCCCTAACTGCCCCCTCCTGCTGGCCTGGTCATCCTCAATTGCCCCCTCTACTGGCCTGGTCGCCCCCAACTGCCCTCACTGCCGGCCTGGTCACCCCTAATTGCCTCCCCCCGCTCCCTCCCGCTGGCCTGGTTGCCCCCAACTGCCCCCTGCTCTCCTGGTCGTTGCACGCAGCCTGTGTTCGGTCATCCGTCTGGTTGTATCGGTCGTGATGGCCCCTGGCTTTTTATATATTAGGATGTTCCCTGAACTACATGTCACACATGCTGTAAATGGGCGTGGGACCATTATACATTTACATGTTCCGCATGCTGGTACGCAATCGATGACACAGGAAATCTTTGCTCCGTATTTCCTTGCACAATGTTCAGGAAGTCAGAGAAAGGTGGCCAGGACATGCAAACCCTGGTAACTCCTCTCTTGACCTGAGACAGTCACCCTCCCCACCCCAGGCTCACCCCCACTGTGGTCCAATGGGTAGACGCCCCTTCGCTGCCCTCTCCACAGAGCAGCCCGCTTTCCCCATGTCCCCGAGGCTGCCCTAGGGGCCCAGGAGGCAGCTGAGGCTCAAGACTCCGCCTCCTGGGAGCACAGCCAGGGGCCTCCCAGGGAGCAGGCTGAGGGCTTGCTGGGGGGACCATCTTCCTATGGAAAGATCTAGAAAGGGCCTCTATCTCCTCCTGGTGCTAAGGGACCAGGGCCTGGCCGTTCCGCCTCTCACATGTTAACCCTAACCCTAACCCTAATCCTACCCTTCTCCCCCCAGGAGAGCCATGGGAACCTCAGCGATGTGACAAAGGTGGGCCACGAACCCCAGATCCGGTCCCCAGTTTGGCCCGAGGTCACAGGCATGCCTGGCCCACCCTGCAGGGAGCATTGGCCTGGGGTCCCCTATGCAGCCCATCAGCCTGCAGGCCCAGAGGCCCCGCCCTCCCTACCTCACCGCTGGCCAATCACATACATGGGACAGCAGTCAGTCCTGCCTCCTCTCCTGCCTTAGGGACCTGAATGACAGTCCTAGTCTCATGCCCCCAAAATAGTGGAACCCCAAAGGCCCGGTGCCCGGGGACCAAGGTGGGGCACCCTGGGGCGGGGGGCGGGGGGAAGGGCTACGGCACACGGGGCCTGTCCGTCACAGCTGGGTGGCCCTGGTGGGGTCTCTCTCCAGCCCTGGGCGTCCTCCTGCCCACGCAGACCCCACTGTCCCAGCCCTCCCTCGGGTCCCGGGCCCTCTACGTGCCGGTTCCCTTCCCAGGTCCTCGGAGCTGCATGGAGCTGCGCACCAGGGGGCACCCACTGAGCGGCTGGCACACCATCTTCCTGCCCGACTGCCGGCCGCTGACCGTGCTGTGCGACATGGACACGGACGGCGGGGGCTGGACCGTGAGTGACGGCGTCTGGACGGCTGTACGGTCCTCGGGCGGCAGCCGCCGGGCCCGGGGCCTCACAGACAGGCTCCCCCCGGGGAGGACCCGCGCTCCGCGGCCCTTGTCACACTGTCCCCGCCCCGGTGTCTGGGGCTGCCCCCTCTCCCAGGGGACGGAGAGGACCTGACGGGGGTGGGTGAGCCCAGGCCGTGGGGCCCGTCCCCAAGGGAGCCCCGTCGCTCCAGGTGTGGGCTCCGGCCTGTGGCCTCCCCTCTCTGAGCTGCCACGTCCTCCTTGGTCCCACGTGGGCGCCCGTCTGCCCGCCCGGGGTCTGTGCTGCGGGCTGGGCCGTGCTGGGTGGCAGTGGGCCCGTCTCCCCCTCCACAGGTGTTCCAGCGCAGGGTGGACGGCTCCGTGGACTTCTACCGGGACTGGGCCGCCTACCAGCGGGGCTTCGGCAGCCAGCTGGGCGAGTTCTGGCTGGGCAACGACCACATCCACGCCCTGACCGCCCAGGGTAGGGCCCGGGCCGGCGCCTCGGGGGTGGGGGGCCCGAAAACCACCTGCCCCCGACCTTAGACCTGGGCCACCCGGACAGGAGGCCGCTCCTCCGCCACCACCTGTGTCGCCTCTGAGAACAGGCAGGTCCCAGCGGGAGGAGCGGGGCCTGAAGGCTCCTGGGCACGGACGTCGGGGCCAGAGGAAGTGGGCTGTTGGGGGGCAGACCTCCGGTTACTGGCCATCTGAGAGGCCAGCGGGGGACACGGAGGCCCTCGTCGGGGTCCGGCCCAGCGCCCAGCCCCGCCCTTGCTGCCCACCGAGTCCTGTCCCCGACCACACACGGGAGACGGCCACTCCCCGCGAGGCTGCGGGGACTCCACCCCCCGCCCCAGGAACGCCGAGGGGCCCCCTTCCCTCTGGGGCTGGAGGGGGCGCTGGGGGTTTGGCTAGGGACTGTGGGAAGCACGTGTTCCCTGAGCTGCACCCACGTTCTGGAAGCTCAGGTCCCTGCTGCCGGCACTGAGACCCTGCCCTCCGCAGGCACCCACGAGCTCCGTGTTGACCTGGTGGACTTCCAGGGCACCCACCACTTTGCCAAGTACCAGTGGTTCAGGCTGGGCAGTGAGGCCGAGAAGTACAAGCTGGTCCTGGGCGCCTTTGCTGGGGGCAGCGCCGGTGAGTGTCAGCCACGCTGTGGGTGTGGGCAGTGGGGTGGGCAGTGGGGTGGGCAGTGGGGAGTGGGCAGTGGAGGTGGGAAGTGGGGGTGGGTAGTGGGGATGGGTATTGGGGGTGGGCAGTGGGGTGGGCAGTGGGGAGTGGGCAGTGGAGGTGGGAAGTGGGTGTGGGCAGTGGGGTGGGCAGTGGGGGTGGGCAGTGGGGGTGGGAAGTGGGGGTGGGTAGTGGGGGTGGGAAGTGGGGAGTGGGCAGTGGGGGTGGGAAGTGGGGGTGGGTAGTGGGGTGGGCAGTGGGGTGGGCAGTGGGGTGGGCAGTGGGGTGGGAAGTGGGTGTGGGCAGTGGGGTGGGCAGTGGGTGTGGGCAGTGGGGTGGGCAGTGGGGTGGGCAGTGGGGGTGGGAAGTGGGGGTGGGTAGTGGGGGTGGGAAGTGGGGAGTGGGCAGTGGGGGTGGGTATTGGGGGTGGGCAGTGGGGTGGGCAGTGGGGGTGGGCAGTGGGGTGGGCAGTGGGGTGGGCAGTGGGGTGGGCAGTGGAGAGCGTCTGTGTGGGGTCCTGGCTCTGTGTCCCTGGGGCCTGGGCGGTGCCTTAGCCTCACCGCGCTCCCTCATCCGTACGTTGGGATAACACGCCTCCACCTGAGTTTGCCCATGACGCAGGCGGGACACGGGCACAAAGCGCAGGAACTGAGGGCTGCTTCTTACCCGCCGCATGGCAGCAAGTGGGGAGGATGCTTGGCTCACACCTCACGGCGCCTCCCTCCCTCCCGTGGGCCTGAGGGACCTGGACATCTCGGGCAGTGGCCTCCCCTCTATGTGGCACAGTGCCCGTTAGCTGGCGGGCACAGAGCAGAGGAGGGGATACCGAGGCCGGGGTATCCGCATTCCGAGCGTTCGCTGGCGTGCGCGGCACCGTCGGACTCGGCAGCGCACGACGCGCAGCTGGGCAGCTCCGGCCGGGCCTGGGGCGGCGCCTCCTGGCACCGAGGGTAAGAGGCCCCGCCTCCCCCGGCAGGTGACTCCCTGACGCCCCACAACAGCTCCCTGTTCTCCACCAAAGACCAAGACAACGACGCCAGCTCCTCCCACTGTGCCCAGCAGTACCAGGGCGGCTGGTGGTACTACGTCTGCCATGTGTCCAACCTGAACGGGCGCTACCTCGGGGGCTCCCACGAGAGCTTCGCAAACGGCGTCAACTGGCAGTCGGGGAAGGGGTACAACTACAGCTACAAGGTGGCCGAGATGAAGGTGCGGCCCGCATAAGGCGGCCGGGGCCGGGAGCGCCTCTGGCCAGGTCCCGCGTCCCCCAGCACGGGCACCCGAGGCTGGCTCTCATGCAAAGGCAGACCTCGTCCTGGCCCCCGGCCCCTCAGGGACCCTCAGCTTCGAGACCCTGCCCGACTCCCAGCCCTTCCTCTCCCGCCGGCCAGGGTGAGGGTGACCCTGACCTTGCGCCACCGCTCGCATCCTCAATAAAGCTTCGCCTGGCTCGGCAGGCACACGATGCCGGTCGGATTTGCGCCGTGCCGGTCACCGGTCCTGCGCCGTGTCTGGGTACCTGTCCGTGCCCCCCAGGCCCTGGCCCGGCAGGAAGTTTCCGGTGGCGTAAGACAAGGCGGTGCAAAGCAGGGGCCTGGGAGGGGGTGGACCCACGTTCCCATCCCGGGCCTGAGGCCCCTCCGGGCACGGAGCCAGCCCTGCCCCCATCGATGTCACAGCCACACGTGAGCCCTTCGAGTCCCTGGTCCTTGTCACGTGGCTGATGAGCCATAGGCGTGGGGGGCGGCCCATGACTGGATTCCTGGAGCTTCGCCGGAGGCTGGGAGCCCCGCCGCCCGCCCCAGCATGGGGCAGACGTCCCAGCCAACAAGCCACGAGAGCCGGGGCCATCTGGAACCCTCCATCTGCGCTGAAGGAGCCGGCGCGGCCCTCCCCCAGCCCTGGGCCCTCCCCCACAGGAAGGTGCTCTCGGCTTTAATCGGGGTGCAAGCAGAAGTCACCGAGTCTTAGACAGAAAGGAGGTGCCGCTGCGCAGCGTCCCGGTCCCCACGGCGCAGGGGCCAGTGCCCGCGGCCCTGACTGTCCGCGCGGTCCTTTCCTAACGACCCGCAGGCAGGAGCCTCTCGCTGCAGCGCCCTGGACCCTGTGCCGGCGGCTGGGGCACCGGCCGCGATGGGGGAGGCCCTCCCTCTCTCAGGTCTGGCCCTGCTTCCGGGCAGAGCTGAACCCTCAACGGGACGTCCAGAGGGGCTCGTCCAGGTCCTCCTTGGGGACTCTGCGTGCTGGCGGTGCACTCTATCTCACCCCCAACACCAGGGGGCGCAGCCCGGCAGCCCCTGGTGCCGCCGCGCTGGTGTGGGGGGGCGTTGGTGCCCAGAAAAGACCCTGGTGGGTGCCCTTTGCTTTTTCACATCACGTGTGGCTTCCGGAAGCGACACTTTTCCAAACGTGGCTTGCCCTGCGCTTTCACGCTCGGCTCAGAGGTCCTGGTTTCATTTCCCTACGGCCCGCACATCCGTGTTTTTTCTTTAACGCATTTTAAATACGTGTCCATTGGTTTGCGAGAGGAAGGGACGGGGGGAGAGAGAGAGAGAGGAACATCCATGATGAGAGAGCATCACGGATCGGCGGCCTCCTGCAGGCCCCCGACGGGGAATGGAGCCCGCCACCCGGGCCTGCGCCCTGACGGGGAATCGAACCAGGCAGGCCTGCCCCCTTCATGGTCAGCGTGTAAGGGCCGAGAGCATCCCTTGAACTCATTAAATCCCTTCGACGCTGTGAAGGGCAGCGACAGCGGGCGATGTCCCAGTCTCTCCCCCGAGGCGTCTCACTGTCTGAAGCACAGACCTCAGCGTGCGTTAAGGAGCCGTTTCTCCTAGCCCAGTGGTCGGCAAACTCATTCGTCCGCAGAGCCAGATATCAACAGCACAACGACTGAAATTTCTTTTGGGAGCCACATTTTTAAAACTTACACTTCTTCTAACGCCACTTCTTCAAAATAGACGCGCCCAGGCCGTGCTATTTTGTGGAAGAGCCACACTCAAGGGGCCAGAGAACCGCATGTGGCTCGCGAGCCGCAGTTTGCCGACCACGGTCCTAGAGACGCAGAGAGCCCGGCGCCCCGCAGCGACCTCCCTCGTGGGGCGGAGGGGAGGGGGATGGGCCAGATCCTGGGAGTGTGCATCTTCGAAAGCAGTTCCTCCCCAACTGTTTTCCAAGTTGGAGGCACCGAGTGACGCGCATGACTACGGCGGGAGGTGGAAGCTGCCGCCTGTACGCGGGGGGCGGGGGGGGGAGGGGGGGTGGCAGTTAGGGGTGACCAGGCCGGCAGTGAGAGCAGTTGGGGGCAACCAGGCCAGCAAGGGGGGCAATTGGGGGCGACCAGGCCAGCGAAGTGGGGGCAGTTAGGGGTGATCAGGTTGGCAGACACAGGCGGTTCAGGGTGATCAGGCAGGCAGGCAGGCAGGTGAGCAGTTAGGAGCCAGTGGTCCCGGATTGCGAGAGGGATGTCCGACTGCCGGTTTAGGCCCGATCCCTAGAGGGGTCCCGGATTGGAGAGGGTGCAGGCCGGGCTGAGGGACCCCACTCCCATGCACACATTTCATGCACCAGGCCTCCAGTATTCTATATTTGCTCAGCGTCTGTGACCAGAGTTTGGGCTCACAGCCTCTGGCCGACTTTGCATTTTTAAACATTGCCCACTTCCTCGAGCCCCAGGCAGAGAGTCCTGGGAGGACAGGGCTGGCCCTGCTCAGGGGTCCGAGGCCGGGACAGGAGAGGTGGGCTGCACAGGCTCGGAGAGGTGTGGTCCCCATCCCGCCCTCCACACCCACCCCATAGAGGGAAGGGCCTGGTCTCCACCCAGACCCCTGCTCCACACCTCGGGAACCCCCTGGTGTTCAGGGTCTGGGAAGTCACCCTCGGGGAAGGTGGGAGGGCCTCACCTTTCTCTCCACGTGCACCCTTCTCCCCTGGGTCTCCTGCAGAGAGAGGAGGGTCAGAACAGGCTCCAGGGTGAGGACATGGCTCATGCCAGACCCCATCAGCCAGAGGACTCACCTGTCCCCACCCGTCCTGGGGTTGAGAGAGGCCAGGGCAGGGATAGGTAATGGGGCAAGGGAGCCGGTATCTCATTTCTATGCCAGGTCAGTGCTGAGCTGGGGTCAGTGCTGGGCTGGGTCGGTGCTGGGCTGGGGTTGGCGCTGGGCTGGGGTCAGTGCTGGGCTGGGGTCAGTGCTGGGCTGGGGTCGGCGCTGGGCTGGGGTAGGGATCCACCCTGGGCTCTCTCGGGGGCTCTGGACACAGACCCAGGCCCTGGGTGAGGGAGCACCCTGTTTAGAGCAGGGTTGGCCCCTAAAAAGCCCCATGTGACACCTGGGAAGTGCCCCCTCCTCTCTCTCTGCCCCCGGAGGGTGGGAGGGTCCTGCCCAGGGATCTCCATGCTCCTTGGTGAGTTACCTTTGGGCCCGGGGGGTCCCGCCTTCCCAGGGACTCCGGATGGGCCTTGTTCTCCTGCAAATTCAAACATGTCAGTGAGCAAAACTCCCGGACCCGGGCCCGTGGCACCCCCACGTTAGACCCTCGGGAGCCAGAGGGAGGGGACCCGGACCCCAGCCCTCCTAGGGCCCTGCTGTCCAGTCAGAGGCCACAGCCTGCGACCAGGGGCCTTCCCAGGGGACCAGGCCCAAACCCCGCTCTGCCCTCGTCCGGGGAACCTGGGGTTTTGCCTGGGCTGTGACTGCAGGGTCCGCTGTGGTCGCCCCTGGAGACAAGCCACCCGGCTCAGCTGGGACCAGGGAGGGCAGGGAGGACGGTCCAGCCGAGTCCCCCGCAGCACGTGCATCATCACCAGGAGCCGTGCTGGCCGCCCACAGGCCGCGACCGGCTCCCTCCCACGGGGCCCACACCCCAGTGACCAAGCCCCAGTCCCCTCTGAGACCTGCTGGGGGCCTGCCCGCTGGGTCTCCCTGCGCAGGGACGAGGCCCGGCCCCCTCCCCCGGGCACTCACCTCTCCTGCCGTCCGCGCCGGCCTCTCCCTTGGGCCCCGCGGCCCCGGGCAGCCCCGGGCAGCCCCGCAGGATGGTGAGCTTGTCGGCCTCCACCCCCAGCACCTTCACTTCTGCAGAGGAGACTGGCACCCGTCAGGGTGAGGATCGGGGCCGAGGGTCCCGTGGCGCCAGTGCTGCTGCCCCAGGGACCTGCCACTGTGGGGACCCGGGCCTGGCAGATGGGCCGCCTGCCTCAGCTGGGGGCCAGCCTGGAGGGGAGCTGGTCCCGCCTCCGCTGAGCCTGTGGTGGTCCTCCCCCAGGCAATGGGCCGGCCCCCGGGCCCTCTTGCCCCGGGGAACCCCCGCCTCAGGCTGGGTGTCCTCGGGGGTCACTCCGCCCCTCTGGGCTCTGTGCCCCGGCTGCAGATGAGAGCAGAAGGAGGCTTTGGGGGGTCAGAGGGGCTGATGCAAATGTGCGCGATCTTAGAGAGAGCTCCCCACTGCGGGCACTGCCAGGGAATGCCAGCAAGAAGCATCTGTGAGAGGGGGGGGCTTGGGGCAGTGCCGCGTCGTCACCCCCATTCCTCGGGCATGTGGCCTGGGAACTCCCGGGCTGGAGGGTGCGGAGGGCGGGGGGTCCCTGTGACCGAAGGACACACAGCAGCCCCCGCAGAGCTGGAGCCAGAGGTGCGCCTGCCTCTTAGGGTTCCAGCGCGTCCACCCCCAAATAAAGGGCCTCTGGGGAGGGCGTGGGAACGAGAACCCGCCGCCTCCCGGGGCCGGGCTGCTGGTTTTCAGGGGGCCCCTCTGTGCTCTGCCCGCCCCAGAAGCTGCCTGCAGCCGTACGTCATCACCTGGGTGGCCAGTCTGTGGTCAGTACAATCTCGCCATGTGGCCCGTCCACTGGCTCCGGACCTGGAGGGAGGCTGCTCCCATTTGGACCCTGAATATCCTGAATCGGACTCTGTGGTTGGGCCGAAACGGGCATTCACTCTCCCCGAGGAGGCGGGTGCCCCTGGATTAGAGAGTCTTCGGGCGCCTCCCGGGCCCTGAGAACACCATGGCCGCGCAGCCCTGGACACCTCCCCCTGGGGCCGCCCCGGGCTTGAGGGTCAGACAGGCCGGCATGGACCCCTTTCCTTCCACCCGCGTGACCCTAGCACCTCCCCACCTGAGGCTAAGCCGGGCGGCGGAGCATCTGGGGAAGGAGGCGGGTGGAGGCGGGACCCCGTGCGCTGCGCGGGCTCAGTGAGTGGCGTTGGCGGCAGCCAGAGACCAGAAGGTTCTGGTGTGTCTCACCTGGGCAGGTGTCGGCAGGCTGGGCCGCCAGGGCCTTGAAGGTCAGGAGCAGGAGCAGCTGGCCGGGCCCCAGGGCCAGGGTGGCCCCGCGCAGCCCCAGGCCTCTGGTCCTTGACCTTGAGCCTTGTGAGAGGGAAGTGAGCGAACCCTGGCTGTTTCTCCATCCCAGGGGCGCCCACTTCCTAGGGACTCCGGGCTCCGGGCTCCGATGACAGCAACAGGGTCCCCAAGGACGTGTCCTTCTCCCTGGGCCCCACTGGGCGCCCTCTGAACTGCCCACATTGCCCCCAGCGGGGCCACCCACACCAGGCGAGAGAGCCCCGGCCCCCTGCTGGGAAGATCTGGCCCTGGGGCCTCAGGAGAGCCAGCCTGAGCCCCATTCGCATCACCAGCTACTCCCAGGGGATCTGCGAGGGCGGCTGGGGGTCTCCCTCCCACCTCTGATTTCCAGAATATCCCGGGTCCAAGCTCGTGTGGGCACTCGCTGTGGAGGGGAGAAGCCTTCTGTGCTAGCCCGCAGGCAGCATCTGCTACCTGAGCTTCACGGGGGGCCAGGGCGGGAGGGGGGGTGCCATGAAGGCATGGCCGGTCAGAGCCAGATGTCGGGCCACGCCTCCCACTGCCCAGGCCCTGGGGCTGCTCGTTACACCCGAAGGGGAGGACGTGCCCCCCAGATCCCTGAAGCTGCCCTCCTGCCCTGTGCCTGGCCCGAGTTCTGTCCGAGCATGCCGTGGGCACAGGCAGGGTCCTGGGGGTGCACGGGAGAGACTCAGGAGAGAGGGGGGGTGCCCCGCGGGGAGCAGAGGCAGACACTCCTCCCGGGGTGGATAGTCCTCTGGGACTGCACCCCACCACAGAGGTCCCCAGTGGGAGAGAAACGAGGTTGGGGGCGGGGAGGGGGGCGGGGGAAGACCAGGGCTTAGTAAAAGGGGTGCATTGTCGAGGGGCACATAGGACTTGGGGGGTCTCCTGGGGCAGCAGCGACACTGGGCTTGCTCCAGCCCCTGAGAGAGAGGTGCCCTGCGCGGCCCCCGCCCAGAGCTCAGGCCAGCGCCCCTGCTCTCAACCTCGCGCCAGGCAGACGTCCTAACGCCTCGGAGGGCACGCCCGCCCCTGCTCTTCTCCTGGGAAGGTGGATAGCTCCTCAAGGACCCTGGTCCCTCCATGGGAGTCTCAGGGCGTTAATCAGGGCGAGGTGGCACCTCTCTGGCGTGAGGCCCCCAGCGAGGGCAGCTCTCCATTCAGGTCTCCCCGCGCGCACCGCGCCCTAGGGTTAGCGTCTTGGGTCTAAAGCCCCAGAGCACGGGGAGAAAACGAACCTCGCCGTCATCCTCTGGGGTGCCCAGGAGGGAGGCCACCCCGGGAACTCGGGGACGGCGGGTCAGAAAGGAGGGGTCTGTGTGTGTGACGCGCGTGTGTGCATGTGTGTGCGTGCGCATGTGTGTGCGTGTGCTGATTGCTTAATTTCGTGTGTTTTCTTGTGCACAGAAACCCAGGTGTGTTCTCACGGAAGTTAATCCGGTTGGTCAAGTCCCACCCCCGCCTACTGCCCTTGGTTCCCGGGGGCCAGGGCCCATCCGCCGGCGCCCAGGTAAGCACACCCCGCGGAGAACGCGCTCGGGGCGCGCCCGGGGGCCCTGCTCCCAGAGCCGCTGTGCAAACACAGTTGCTCAGCAGAAAAGAACGGGCTGAGGCTGCCCACCACACATGCTCCCAGCAGCGGATTCCATTTCTAAACTCGCGTTGAGGCAGGATTAACCTCGCGAGGCGTATCGGGATGTGGGTGGAATGCAAACGCTAATCCCGGGACCGCGTCGCCACGGGCGCAGTGCCGGGTGGGATGAATATTCATGGCACGGGAGTGCCTTCTCCTCGGCCTCCCTCATCCCGGGCATCACCGTGGGTGGCAGGTTCTCGGCCAGTGGAGTGGGACAAAGGCCGAGGCCAGGGCCTGGACACACAGAGCTTCCTCCCGTCTCCCCAGCATCCGCTGTCCTGGTCATCCCCGAGACGAGAGGTGGCCGCGGGTAGGGGCGCGGGTAAGCACGGGCCCTGCCTCGGGTGCTTCTCAGCTTCGACAGAGGACAGCTGCCTGGCAGGCAGAGAGAACCCAGCCCTGGCACCAGGCACCCTTCGGACACGCGGGGCTGTGGAAGGGTCGGCACCGACACCGTCTTCTCCCCCTTCCAGGGCCGCGGGAGCTGGAGCCCCGGGCCTGGGAGGGCCTCCGACGGCAGCTTCGCAGGAGGGAACGCCTGTCTTTTCCAGGACACGCCGCTGGCCCCTCGTGTCCCCACCGCCAGCCGCCAGCATCCTGGGTGGGGGTGGGCGCTCTCCCTGGGAGGCTCGGGTTCCAAACGAGTTTTGTTCCTTCGACGGAGCCCCCTGGCTGAGCCCGGCTGAAGGGGTGCAGGGGCGACCTGCGTTCTCCCCTAAGCCTGAGGCTGGCCTTGGGGCGGCTGCTCAGGGCCACCCAGCCGTCAGCCCACAGCACACGGCGGGCGGCCTCCGCGATCAGGCTGGGAACTCATGGGGCTTTTCCAAGGCCACGCAGGCAAATAAATGGCCTTAAAGAATCCCACCGTCTCACACACGTGCACACATCCCACCGTCTCTCACACGTGCACACATCCATGGTCTTACTCACGTGCACACACACCCCATGGTCTCGCACACGTGCACACATCCACGGTCTCACACACGTGCACACATCCGTGGTCTCACTCACGTGCACACACATCCACGGTCTCGCACACGTGCACACATCCGTGGTCTCACTCACGTGCACGTGCACACACACGGCCCACACCGTTTCCCTCTAACACGCTGGGCGCAGCGTCCGCGTTGCCTGAACGTGAGGAGCCTCCGTCCGGGGCCTCCTGTGAGGACACGCCCCGATGGGCACTAACTGGCCGGCAGGGCCAGGTGCCCGCAGGGACACGGAACGCCCATGTGTCGGGCGTGGAACTAAAACGGCCGCAGATGAGATGGGGCAGCTAATGAGGGCAGGGCCGCCGGGGCCGGGGTGCAGCCAGGCGCCCCCGCAGCCGCTGGGGCGGATCCTGCAGGCGGGGCGGCCACACGGCGTGTTCCCCGGAACCGGTGACGGGGCCTCCCTGGACTCCCAGGGGCTCCTGGTGCACCTCCGGAGCGGCTGCTTCTCTGAGCCCCGCGCCACCCCCCGCGCCACCCCCGCGCCAGGCCCAGCGAGAGCCCCTGGCGGGTCCTCGCGGACGAGAAAAGACGCGGGCGCGCAGGCCTCGCTGGCTATTTGTGTCTTCTAGGGCAGCACGGCCTTTGAAACGGGGATGAAGCCCAGAAAAGCAACCGGCTGGGCCAGAGGCCTCGTCTCTCCAGGGACCCCGCGGCGCAGGAGCGCCCACGCCCGGCTGCCCGGCTGCCCGGCTGCTGTCACGGGCGCGTCTGCCTCGGGCTCCGCTGTGCCGCTCCCCTCCCCCCCAGCTCCCTGGGCGGCAGCGCTTCCCTCCAGTCCCTCCGGGCGTGGACGGCTCTTTGCTGGTGAGAAGAGCTGGTGCGAATGGACGGGCACTGAGGGCGACGCTGATGGAGCTGGAGCCACCGGACGCCCCTAATGGACCTTCCCGGAAAGGCTGCGGCCCGGATGTTCCGGGAGGAGCCGAGCACTTAACGGCCGGAGGCCCGTGGAGAGCAGAGCCACTTTTCCAAACTCACCGCCTCTGCCGCGGCCCAGGGCTCACGTCACACCCGGTCTGGTCCCCGCCCGGCTCTGCGGACGGTGCGCCCCGAAGCCTGGGCAGCCCTGCCCTGCTCTTAGCGCCAGGCCCCTGAGCAGGGACGGGGGCAGCCCAGGGCTCGGTGGGCAGTGGCCCTGGAGGTCAGGGCTGGACCCACCCCTGGTGACACCGGACCGTTTCCTCCTCCGGGACAGAGGCCGTGGGTGGTCTCATGGGCTCTGGGGGTCCCGTGAGGGACTGGTCCGGGGGACACACCAACGTGGAGGGGACCAGTGTGCCCAGTGCTTCCAGCCCCGGAAGGGGTCGCCCGCCGGTGAAGGCAGACGCAGCCCAGGCGGTCCCCAATACCCGAGCCTCCTGGGGGGCAGGCACGGCCCAGATAGAGTCTCGGGTTCCTCGGCCGGAAGATGGGGACAACACGGTGCCTCTCTCAGCACTGCCGTGAGGATGGGGGGCCTGGGCAGCCCAGCCATGTCCCCAAAAGGGAACACCAGCGGGACGGGAGGGCCGCACAGCCCGCCTCGCCCGCGCTCTGCCTCACTCCTCCCCGCTGGGCACCCCCCACTCTCCCCCCGCACCCCCCCCGCCCGTGCCCTCGACTGACCACACACAGCGCAGCTCTGGCTTCCCGCTCAGCCTGCACCGCGGCCACAGAAAACGCGGTTCTCCGGCGGCCGCCACGCTGACTGCGACGCCCCCTCCCGACTCCCAGGACGCAGAGAGACTCTCCCCTTCGGTTATAAGAAGCGTGGCCGTGGCTGTCCAGGAGCCGGGCCTGGTGTGGGCAGCGGACAGCTCCCAGAAGACCTGAGCGGGTGGGGCCCACGGGGGCCCACACTCACGCCACCTTGGCTCCCTCGGCCCAGCGGACCAGCCCACACGGAGGAGCCACGTGGGGCCGAAGGCGGGAGGAAGGGCCGCTGGGAGGCGGACTGTTCCTCCGGCTCTGCCTTCCCCACAGCGCGCTGCTCGCAGGCCAGGCTCCGCGCCCTCCCTGAGCACAGGGGCAGGACGGGCGGCCTCAGCCCCGGGCCTGCTGCCCACCAGCCCTGCTCGCTACCCGGAGGCTGAGAACCGGGGGCAGAGGGGAGGGGACAGACTCGTCTCCGCAGACCGTCGGCTCCTCACTCAGCCCCCAGCGCCTCCTTCCCCAGGCTCCAGAGGAACCCCTCCCGCCAAGCCCGCCGCCTGCCTGAATTTGCCGCTTCATGTGCAGACCCGCGGGACCCCACGGCCTAAGGGCTCCGGGTGGGCTGTGCGCCTCCCGCTGCCCATGAGACAGAGTGACGCACCTTGTGCACCGCGGGCAGCGAGCACCGCGCCGTGGGAGCGGCAGGAAGCAGCTCCCAGGCCCCTGGAGGGGATTGGGGCCCCAGGGCCCCCGGCCTGGAGGAGGCCCGTGAGGCCACATGTGCTCCTGACCCCGGCGGCGGGCATCTCGGGGGCCCCTCCGTGCCAGGTCTGGGCGCACAGTCAGTGTTCGGGGGTGTGAGTGACATCTCCCAGCGTGGCCCAGAGGGGAGCATGCACCCCAGGCCCCGCCCCACTCTGCCCACTGCCTCTCAGGGCGGGAAGCCGGTGGCTGAGTCCCCGAGCAGCCTCTGGCTCCGGCTCAGAGACTGAAGCCACACCCAGGACCCAGGACAAAGGGAAAGTCCCCAGGGGGACCCCAAGTCCCATCGCTACAAGACCCAGCCACCTGGCACCTGGAGCAGCCACCCCCCCCCCCCCCGGGAAAGGCTCGGGCCCTGCCTTTGCCGATGGCGTGACCCCACTTGCCCCGTCTCAGAGCCTGGGAGGAGGGAGCGGGCGGAGAGGGTGTGGCGGGAAGCGTGGACGTGGAAGTGCTCTGGGGCCAGGGCGCGGCAGACAGGAACCCTCGTTGTCCTGAGCGTGCAGAGCCCCAGGGGTCTCCAGGCGCCAGCGTGGCACGGTCTCAGGCCGGCTCGGGAGAGCAGGCACCATCACCCCTCCTCCCTCCTCTTCTCCCCGCACCCGCGGCTTCGGGAGCTCAGGGCGCTCTCGGTGTCTCCGTGGGAAGGCGGGGGCAGGGGGGGGGGGCGGCGGGCTCCCGTGGCATCGCCGGGGTCGCGGCTGGAGAAGGGGCTGGGAGGCCGTGCACTTGGGTGGCCCACAGTCTCCCGTGAGAGCAGGCAGAGGCGAGCGGGCAGGCGCCGTGGGGCCTGACTCGGTGCAGAGGCAGGGAAGGTCCCTGGGGAGCGCAGGCCACGGCAGAGCGGACGCCCCGCCCCTTGGGACATACCACTGGCCGCCAGAAGGTCACCTCCCCCAGGCAGCCCGCCCGGACTCCTGTTCCCCAGGCCGTGACCCCACCTGCAGAGCAGCACCCACAGGACCCCGTCTCGGTCACGTCCCTCACAGCTGGGCCGTGGGGCCGCAGTCCTTGACTGCTGTGCCCGGAGCTCCCGCTCTCTGCTCCTCCAGGGCCCGCGGCTCGGGGCCAAGGCCTCCTCGTCCGCCACCGGCCTCTTGGCACCTGCCTCCTCTCCGGGGCCCCGCGCCTGTGACCTGCAGCCCCCAGACCTGCCTCCTGCCCGCTCTGTGCCCAGGCTCTCGCCCTCAAGGGAGGTGGGCTGCGGAGGGGTGGCCCCTGAGAAAGTTCTCCTGCCGTCTCCCTGTCACCCCGTCTCCCCGTAGTCAGGCCCCCAGTACTCACGGGTACCTGGGGCACCTCCTCCAGGCCCGTGGCTCCCCTCAGGGGGTCCTCTGTTGATTGTCCTTCGTCCCCACTTGACTGGGATTCGGGGAGGGTGCAGGCTGTGTCCGTTCTAAACCCGCAGTTACTCAATGACCACATACGGATGGATGGATGGATGGATGGACGGAGGCATGAACGCGTGCCCCAGGGGGCCTCCCTTGGGCTCTGACAGGCTGGTGCCCACTCGGTTCTGGTCGGTCCACGCTGCGCCCCAGCACCTGGCCGTCTGTCTCCTGCCTTCGGCCTCCATCAATCTGCTTTTACTGACGAGGCGACGGAAGCCGCGCACCGTCCGTCTTATTAAATGGAAATTAGGTTCCTCGTGGAGACACGTACAGTGCCCTGAGCTCTGGGCAGCTGGGTGTGGGCCCAGGGCCCCGCCTGGCGCCTCTGACCCCCACACCAACCTCATGTGTAGCCAGAGCGTCCGCCCTCCCCGCTTCCCTGACCCTCGGCGAGAGGGCTGGCGTTCCGGTATTGACATATCGACTCGCAGGCGTGAGGGTGGAATCATTTATCATTCAATTAACCAATTAACCGTGTCCGCGGGGCCGTTATGGAAATGGCCAGCCGCGTGTGTAACCAACCTGGAATGAAAGTCCTTGCACTTCCAGCCGATGGTGCCCGGCCGCTCCGAAAGCTTCCCGGATGGGTACGGTGGCCCGGTTCTGCCCGCAAGGGCCTTGCGGTGGTGGCCTGGGCCTTTCCCAGGCGCTGGGGACGGGACCGCGGGCTGCGGGGGAAGGAAGTGCCAACAACACGGCAGCGACCTCGGTGCCCGCCGGCCGGCTCCAGGGCGGCTCCTTCCTGCCTCCCAGCTCCTGGGGCTCAGGAGTTCCTTGACCAGAAACCACCCTGACCCTGAGCCTGCGCCTGCGCTCACAACACCTCCTCCCGAAGGCCCTCCAGCCTCTGGCAGGTGCGTTTGCCCCTCAGGGGTCTGGGTCTCCAGGCTCCGCGCTCTGCACACCCGACCTCCACTTGCCAGCACACAGCACCGCCAGAGGGGTTAGGGGGGACGGGGCCCCCCAAGTTCCCCTGGGCCACGGGCCATGCTCCCGACCTGCCGGAGGCGGCTCGGCCCCTCCCCGCAGCCGCAGCCGTGGGGGACAACGCCTGGCGGCTCACTTCACTTTGCCGGAAACTGGCTTCGGCTCAGTTGGGGCAGCCTGAGTCATTTTCACTACCACCATCCAGTGCTCCTCCAGGCGCATTTTACCGCCGTTAGCAGCTCCACTCTTCCTCTCTGAAGTCAGTGTGATAACGTCACCCAGGAGGCCCCGCGGGAGCCTGGAGGAGCCCCCGTGGAGCGCGCAGGGCTGTGGTGCGCTTCGCCAGACACGCGGACTCAGAGGGAGGGGCGCCGAGGGAGGGGCCGGGCCGGGCGTGAGGGGCCCGCATCAGCTTCACCCTCCCAGGCCCCCAGGAAGTGGCCACGCTGATGGCGGCTCAGGGCACCTGGCTCTGCCCATCCAGACCTCCCGGGCCAGGGCCACGGCTCCGGCCGCTCCTCCCTCTCACATAGGCCAGATGCTCCAACGATCAGAGTGAGCAGCCTGGCCCAGGCCCCCCTCCTTCCGGGTGGGGAAACCGAGGCGCAGAGATGGGTGCACACGGTGGGGAGCTTGACACCCAGATCCCGGGTGCCCAGCCCCAGCGCCTGGCCTGGGCTGCCTGCCCTCGGGGAGGGAGGGGCACTGCCAGCGCAGAGGGTGCCCGGCCCAGCGCCTGGCCTGGGCTGCCAGGGAAGCGGTGACCGTCTCTCTCCAGGCCCGAGGCCCCGGCGCTGTGGGGGCGGCAGGACCCCAGGGGTGGGCCGGGCCAGCTCCTTAGGAGACTGGCTTTCAAACAGGCCACCTTGTGACCCAGGAGGTGACTCGGGAGCAGCCTGCGCTCTGGGGCGGGGGATAACCTGTGATTTCGAAGCTCCTGCAGGACTTCGTGATTAAAACCCTCGGCCGCAGCTTTCAATCCACCCATTTGCAGAGACAGCTGGAAGCTTCCAACATATTAAAACGGAGAAACAGAGCTGGCGGTGGCCCCGATGGCACCCCGACCCCTCCTTACACTGAGTTCGCCGCGCAAGACCCCGGAGGGCGCGTGCGGGACGGAGCTGAGCTGGTTTCCACGGGGCGCTGGGCTGGACGTGATTCTTCTGTTTCCGGAGGTAACTGGCACAGAGGATGGCGGCACTTAACCCGCACAG
Source organism: Corynorhinus townsendii (assembly GCA_026230045.1). Taxonomy (NCBI): domain Eukaryota; kingdom Metazoa; phylum Chordata; class Mammalia; order Chiroptera; family Vespertilionidae; genus Corynorhinus; species Corynorhinus townsendii. Next base: position 176,246,633 of record JAPDVU010000005.1, read on the forward strand.
GCCGACGCACGCTCCGCCGGGTGCGCGGTGGGGGAGGCGCCGCCGCGGCTGCACCGGCGGACGGTGCTGCTTCATGTCCTGAAGAGCAGCAGCCCAGGCCCCGCCGGCCCAGCGGGGGAGCGCCGACCTGTGAACCGGGAGGTCACGGCTCCGTTCCCGTCAGGGCACGTGCCCGGGTGGCGGGCTCCATCCCCAGGAGGAGGCGTGCAGGAGGCAGCCGGTCCGTGATTCTCTCTCCTCATGGATGTTTCTCTCTCTCCCTTCCTCTCTGAATCAATAAAAATGTTTTTTACAAAAACAAGAAAAGAGCCTCCCCCCTGGTCTCTGCCCTCCGCCGGCCGCAGCACCCGGGGCCAGAGGAGCCGCTGCCCCGGGAGGGGCCCCTGTGCCCCAGGTAGTGCGGGCGAGTGCGCGGGCGAGGGCAGGGCTGTGCCCGGCTTGGTCTGACCTCCGTGGCAGTGCCCCAGCGCCCACCCGGTCTTGGCTCCGCTCCCTCTCCCTGTCTGGCTCCTGTGGGGGGGGCCTGTCTGGGCCTGTGGAGGACAAGCCCAGGCCCCGTCTCCCGCGGCCCCGGCTCTGCTTGGCGACCACGGATACAGTGGTTCAGTGCAAGGCAAGCAGCGGGCGCTCCTTGCAGGTTCGCGTTGGTTTGCGGGTTTTGCGCGTCCCAGGAGACCGACCGACAGTGAACGGCTGTTGGAGAATCATTGGTCCCGGAAAGAGTTCCCGCTAGAAGGCCGGCGTGGGGGACAGCAGCCTGGGTTAGCGGAGGCGGCTGCCCGAGGCAAGGTTGTGGCCATGCCGTGACCGTGGATGTGGCCGTGGCCATGCTGTGACCGTGGGTGTGGATGTGGCCATGCCGTGACAGTGGGGTGTGGCCGTGGCCATGCTGTGACCGTGGATGTGGCCGTGGCCATGCCGTGACAGTGGGTGTGGCTGTGGCCATGCCGTGGCCGTGGGAGGGGGGTCTCAGATGCAGCTCCGGTCCATAGGGAGCAGAGGACAGAATGGCGCTCCTACCTGAGTCTTCCCTACGTACCCACCTGAGCGCCAAACCAGTGTCCCTGGGGCCACCCAGATTCCTGGGGCCAGAGCTCTGCCCGCTGTGGCTCACCTCCTGTCCTTCCAGAAGTGTCCGCAGGGGCCCCACCCCTGCCAGGTGTGAGAGCAATTGCTGCCTGCCCAGGGCCCTCGGGGAGCCGGGCAGGCGCCTCAGGGTGGCCCAGAGCGTAGCCCAGCTGAGCGGGTCAGGGGGTCTCCCAGGAGGTGCCAGGTGCTGGGAGGGGGGAGTCAGAGCAGGCCTGGGGGGCCCCTGGAGGGGAGAAACCAGCCCTGCCCTGAGGTGGCCGTGGGTGGGGTATGGGGGTGAAGGAGCAGGGACAGGCCACACCCTGACTCCTCTCCTCGGGGGGCCGGCCGGCTGGTGTCCCCGCTGGCCCAGAATAGGTCTGCCATGCCCACCACGGCCGGGGCTTCGGCGCGCAGGGCCACTGAGCCTCACCTCCACGGCCGATGGCGCGGGCGGCGAGCAGCAGGAGCCCGCCAGGACAGACGGGCTGCAGGCGGGCGGTGCCCAGCTTCTCTGGGGTCAGGGGTCCGCCTCACGGAGATTGCCTTGCTGAAACACCCTCCGCGGAGCCTGGGGGCCCGGCTCGCGCCCCGACTGGCGGTGTCGTGTGGGGAGGGTCATGTGATGAGGACGGGCTTCCAGGGCGTGGAGCCGGGATGCACGGGGCTGGGGTGTCAGGAGGGCCGACCGGAAGCGGGGCGCAGGTGGTCCCCTCCCCAAGCAGCACGGGGGCGTCAGGATAACAAGGCACAGCCCAGCCTGGCGCGTAGCCGGGAGGGAGGGAGGGGAGCCAGGTGACCTCTCAGCAGGGACGGGTCCACCTCCATCTCCCCAGTCATGGGTTTGTACCCCCCACATTCACAGGCCCTGCCCCAACCCCCGGACCTCCGAAAGCGGCCTTATTCGGAAGTGGGGTCGCTCCAGATGCACCTGCTTAAACGAGATCCCACTGGAGTCGGGGGTTTCCACCCTCTGTGACAGGTGTCCGTCTGAGAAGGGGGGAGACCCGGGGGAGAGGGTCTTGGGGTACAGTGGACGCCCACGCGGGGGTGGAGGCAGCAGCTGGGGTGGCATTCCTCGGAGCCCTCAGCGAGCCCGCCCGGCGCCTCCCCTGGTCACGGCAGCGAGGGGCCCCCACACCTCCTGTCGCTGGGCTCAGGTATCACTGGGCCTCTGGGCACCAGCCGGGGTCAGGGCCAGCAGCCCCGGCGGTGAGGAGCGGGGGCAGCAGCTGCTGGGGCGCTCGGACCCCATGCCTCGGTTTCCTCGCCTGCCGAGGAGGGCAGCATCAGCATCGCCTCGCTGCGAGCACTAAACACGGGACCAGCCAGGGCACACGCTCAGGGCACAGCCAGAGGCAGCCGCAGGGGTGCACAGGCGGGGCACTCTGCAGCTCGGGACAGGGACACCTGCCATCGCCACATCTGGTCCCGAAGGGCGCCGTCCTGGTGAGACAGGCGGACAGGGACGCCTGCCATCGCCACATCTGGTCCCGAAGGGCGCCGTGCTGGTGAGACAGGCGGACGCGGGAAGTCAAACGCAGGTGGTCCCCCTCGTGTGTGGAATCCAAGACACAAAACAATTGAATAAACAAAGCAGACCACAGAGCACAGGCGGATGGCTGCTGACGAGGAGGGGGAGGGACGTGAGTAAGAAAAGGTCGCACATAAAAAGGACCAGCTCTAACCTTCTAAGGAGAACACCTTGCGGCAAGGTGCCTCGCTTTTCCTGCACCTTTTTAGGGACCGAAGTGTCGATGAATGCGGCTGGCCCAGCGTTCCCCTCCGCAGCCTGTGGTTAAATGTGCTCCTTAACAAAGGGAAAGGGAAAGGCCTCAGGCCGCGCACCGTGTGGTGAGGAGAGCGAAGGCTGCCTTTCCGCAATAGAGAAGCCGGGGGGGGGGGGGGGGGGGGGGCCTTCCCCTCTGGGAGGAAGAGTGCGAGGGCCCCCGGAGGGCGTGGACCTGCAGGGAGGTAAACGTGCTGAAACAGCGCGTGTGTGTGTGTGTGTGTGTGTGTTAGCCTCGCTTCCCGTTCACACCAAGGCCCGGAGACAGAGCAGCGTCCCCGGGGACCCGTGCCCCGTGCCCACGGAGGACACCTCGGGGGACCCTGGTCCACGTGTCCCAGGCGAAGCCGCGTGGTGCGATGCTGCCAGTGACAAGGCTTCAGACTGTAGCGTGACCCCCAAGGTCCTCTCGGTCCCCAGACTCCGGTCGAGGCCCCGGGGCCCGGGGGTTCCACCTTGCAGCAGCCTTGCTGGGCGCCCGGGAGCACGGGACCGCACGTCCCTGCTCCATCCTGTGAGCGGACCCGGCTGCGGCCACTGCTGGGCCAGAGTCCCCAGCCTGTCCGGTCGGGTTCTGCGCCCCCATCTCTCCGCCTCAGCGGTGTTCAGTGGCCGGGCTGGGGGGCTGGGGGCTGGGGGCGTGGGGGGGAGGGTTTTCTGTCTGAAGTCGGGTCTCACTGCGTTCCCGTGAACACCACGACGATCACATGCCTTTGTATCAGCCGCTCTCCCAGCAGGTTTCACAGTGGTGTTTTCGGGCCGAAAGACGAGCGTTTTTAGGCAGATGGCTCGCCCCGCAGCCCATCCGCCATCTGCGCCCTCGCAATAGCAGTGATTACGGGCGCTGATGGTCCCGACAGCTCACGGCTGGACGCTTCCCGGCCTACAGAGCGCCCGCCCCTCGTTCATCTCGTTTCATCCGGAAAAGACCCTGGAGACGATGGGGGTGGGAGAGGCCCCGAGCTTCCATCGCCAAGAAAGGGCATGAACCCCACAGAGGCAGGGAGACAGGCGCCCGGAGCCCAGGATGACCGGGCCGGGATGACCTCCACCTTAGCTGGGATCCAGGCCCCACCCCTCCCTCCCGGCTCCCGGCTCTGTCCTCCTACCTCTCGCCCCCACCCTGCCTCTGCCTCCGCCTGGGAGCCCCCACCTGCCTCCTGCGACCCCTAAAGACTGCCAAGGCGTGAAGACTCCCCGACCCGGGCTGCCATCTAGGCCTCCACACGTGTGCCGCGCTGCCCGGTCACGGACGGGCACTCCCCTGCCCGCTCCGAGCCCCTCACTGTCACGGCGGGGCTGAGGCCTAGCAAACCTGGTGTTGTTGGGGACAGCGGGGTGATGCCTGGGAGCCGGCAGAGCGCACACCTCCGCCCGCGGCAGCAGTGCCGCTCTCACGGCCTCTGGGCGCGCGCACACGGCTGTTTCCAATGTCCTCTCGGGGTCACGTGTTCTTCCATAATGGGGAAGACAATAGGCAACCCGAAACCCAGGGGCACACCCCCGGCCCCGTTCTGGTGGGCGTGTCCGAGAGCTGAGCCAGCTCTTCCCTCCTGAGGACGCCTCTGCCCACCTCGCCTGCGCTGCGCGTGGGGGGTGTCCCCGGGGCCCTTTCCTGACTGCGCCCGGCCGGCGCCCTCCGGTTGGCAGGCGGCTCCCGGCTCCTGCCCGAGGCCCACGGTGCAGTGCTGTTTCCGAAGGGACTCTGCCCACCTGCCACCTGCTCCCGGCCCTCACGGCAGACCCAACCTGCCTCCTGGAGATGGAGGTATCGACCCGCATCCCCAGGAGGCCCGGAGGCTGTTGGCGGGCGCCGCCTCCCGTCACGGCTGTGCTGATCCTAAGAGCCATGAAGGGCGTGTGTTCCAGAATTCCTGCCAGATCCGTGTCACGTCTCCTCTCAGCGCTCACGCGGCCGGTGCACATTTTATGAGCAGCTGCCTCTGCCCAGAGGGTCCCAGGAAGCTGGCCCAGGGTGGTGGGGCGGCTCCTGGCAGCCAGGGCCCCGCTTTCAGGGTGAACTGGGCACAGAGCGTTCCTGGGAGAGGCTGGGGGGCGGGAGGAGGGGCAGAAACAGAGAGAGAGGGGCCAGGAGGGGGCTGGGGCCAGACGCGGACGCCTGCGGACAGCGGTGGAGACTGCAGGTGACAGCAGGTGACAGCGGGGGTCCGTCCAGAGATCGCGGTCCCCGACACCAAACATGCCCTGGCCACGTCCCATGTGGCTCCGTGAAGATGAGCATGAACCCACGCCGCCCTCATGACTATGCAGCCTGGGGAGCAGCGGCCTGCAGGCAGGTGGGAGGGGCCTGCGGGCAGGTGGGGGGGCCTGCGGGCAGGTGGGGGGGCCTGCAGGCAGGTGGGGGGCCTGCAGGCAGGTGGGGGGGCCTGCAGGGAGGTGGGAGGGGCCTGCAGGCAGGTGGGGGGGCCCTGTGGGTAGGTGGGGGGGCCTGTGGGCTGCTGGCCCTGCAGACCTGTCTGCCACCCTTCCAGGGCCCTCCGATGTGGGGGACCATCTTAACTTGGGGAACCAAGGCTTCCATGGCCTCAGCATCCCTTCTCCCACTCCGGGCCTGGCCAGAGGTCTGACCTCACACACCGGGCACCCACCACCCTCCCAGCCCCCGCGACGGCTGAGAAAGGTGGGCACGGCCTCACCACCCAGCAAGGGGCCACGGCCCTGAGGGTGGCCCCTCCCCGACCAGGCTGGTGCCTTAAAGGACAGACATGTGTCTACAAAACGGGGGCTGTGGGGCAGGGTGGGTCTGAGCGCCTGGAGCCCCCTCTCCCCTCCCCACCCCAGGCCCACCCTGACCACCGCACCTGCCCGCTGGCCAGCCACAACTCTGGTCAGTCACGCAGGACAGGGCTCGGGGGTGTGGGCAGCATGACGCAGAGCACCCCCTGGCCCCAGAGATGCCCACACAGCCCCCCGGGCAATGCATGGCCAGAAGCCGCTGAGCGGGAGGGCACCCGGCTCTGTCCCCGCCGCGTGCCGGCTGCACCTCCACAGCCACAGGCTCCTGTGGGGTCCGAGAGTTCCCCTCCGCGGCCGTGGCCAAGGACGGGACCCCGCTCGCCTCCATCTTCCTCCGCCCCCTGACCGCTGCCCTGTGGGCTGTCCATGGCTGTTGGGGGGTGGGGGTGGTTAATGAATGGCCCTGGGTGCCTCTGCACTTGGAGAGCGGGGGTAGAGGGCCCTGAGAGGAAGTGCGGGGACAGGGACAGAGCTGCTGACCTGCTCCCAGCGGGGAGGGCGATGGGCTCCCTGGCGTCAGAGGAAGGAGCTCTCGGGCCGCGGCGAATGGGCCGAGGCCCGCGCCCGGGAGGGAATCGAGCGCCCGATCAATTCTCTCCGCGGCGGCAAAGCACAGCCCGTTATCCACATCACCCCCGAGGCCGGCCGCCCTGGTCCCGAGGCCGGCCCCCCACGGACTGGGGGCGGGTTCATGCACCTGCACCCCCGTCTCCAGGGGTGAAACCAGTCTGATCCCCACACTCTTCCTCCACGCTGCGTCCCTAACAGGAAAAGGATGTCGCACTGCCTGCCCGCCCTCGCCCCCACCTGCCCGCCCTCGCCAGCCCCCCCCTTTCTGGTTTTCCGGGACTGAAAGCTCTCTGTGAACAGAAAGCAAGGCGACCCCCAGAGCAGCAGGCCCTGGGGTGGAGGTGATCCCGGCAGGTGACTTACAGAGGGAGCACCCCATTCACCCCTGGGGGGAGCGGGGGGAGGGTTGAGGACTCTGTGAACGCGGCCCAGAGCCGTTCCTGCAAACCTGGGCGTGAGGAAGGCCTCTTCTGGGGTGACACGGAGCGGGGGGGACACGGAGCGGGGGGGACACGGAGCGGGGGGGGACACGGAGCAGGAGGGTGACACGGAGCAGGGGGGTGACACGGAGTAGGGGGTGACACGGAGCTGGGGGGTGACACAGAGCAGCAGGATGGATCTAACCCGGGGGACAGGACATCTAATTCCGAGCAGCGGTTCAGGGCTGGAAAGAATCCCCCAGATCGGTTCAGCTAAGTGACCCCTGACCCCTGCTCTGCCTTCCCACTCGCCCCTGGTCTGTCACTCTGAGCCTTCTCACTCCCCATGCCCGTTGGAAACAGACCTGATACAGATACACTAGTGGCCCGGTGCACAAAATGCGTGCATGTGAAATGGGGCCCCTCAGCCCGGCCTGCACCCTCTCCAATCCAGGACCCCTCGGGGGATGTCCGACTGCCTCTCACAATCCAGGACCACTGGCTCCTAACTGTTCGCCTGCCTGCCTGCCTGATCACCCCTCACCACCTCTGCCTCGCTCCACACCTGGGACCCAGGATTCCCTCCTCCGGCCGGTTGCAGGCACCCGGGACCCAGGCCGGCTTTTTTGCCCAGGCCAGCCGCAGCCACAGGGGACCAGTGGTGGGCAGCCTTGCCCGGGCCCCAGCCGCAGGCACTGGTGCCAGGACCATGGAGCCAGCAGCTTGTCCCTCTCCCAGGCTACAGCCTAGCTCTAGTGTCCTCTCTCCCCAGTGTTGAGCCGTTATGGCGTGATGACGTGACAGCATGATGGTGTGATGACCATTTGCATGTTAACTCTTTATTATATATAGTGGCCTGGTGCACAAAATCAGTGCACGAGGGGGGCAGCCTCAGCTCAGCCTGCACCCTCTCCAATCTGGGACCCCTTGGGGGATGTCGAGCTGCCGGTTTAGGCAGTCGGACATCCCTCTTGCAATCTGGGACTGCTGGCTCCTAACCACTCGCCTGCCAGCCTGCTCGCCCCCAACACCCCCCCCCTCTGGCCTTCTCACACCCAACTGCCCCCCCTTGCTGGCCTGCTTGCCCCCAACTGCTCCTCTGCTGGCCTACTCACCCCCAACTGCCCACCCCCCTGCCTGCTTGCCCCTAACCGCCTCTGCCTTGGCCGTGCCACCATGGCTTGGTCTGGAAGGATGTCCAGAAGGTCTCCTGGTCTAATTAGCATATTACCCTTTTATTAGTGTAGATAATTTTTTAATTGATTTCAGAGACAGAAGGGAGAGGGGGAGAGAGAGAGAGAGATTAAAACATCAGTGATGAGAATCATTGATCAGCTGCCTCCTGCACACCCCCTACCGGGGGTCGAACCCTCAACCCAGGCCTGTGCCCTGACTGGGCATCGAACCCTGACCTCTTGGCTCATAGGTCCAGGCTCAACCACTGAGCCACATCGCTGGGCCATTCTGAGACTTCTGAAGCAGAAGACACAATAGCTGCTTATTCATCATAATTGTGACCATTTAGTCATTCACAGTATGTCCCACCTCCCGGCACGTCCCACCTCCTGGTATATCCCTCCTCCCAGTATGTCCCACTTCCCAGTATGTCCCACCTCCCGGCACGTCCCACCTCCCAGGATGTCCCACCTCCCGGCATGTCCCACCTCCCAGTATGTCCCACCTCCCGGCATGTCCCACCTCCCAGTATGTCCCACCTCCCAGTATGTCCCACCTCCCTGCATGTCCCACCTCCCAGTATGTCCCACCTCCCAGTATGTCCCACCTCCCTGCATGTCCCACCTCCCGGCATATCCCAGCTCCCGGCGAACTTGGTGCCACTGCTGCCTGTGGTTTTGTGGAAACTCAGACGTGAGCTCCGTGAACTGCATGCGGAGCGATCGGGTAGAATCTCCCAGGCACCGCCGGCTGCTTCTGCCCACGGGGCGGGGCGGGGCGGGGGGAGGGCAGCTCACACGGCCGGTCGCTGTGCAGGGACCGCTGGCTGCACTGGAATAAATGGCGGCTCCCTGCCTGCAGGAGGTAAAGGACTCAAAGCCACGGCCCCGGGCTGGCTTCCCGGGCAGACAAACCCCCCAACTGGCCTCTCGCCAAGAACACGATGCACGCTGGGCGGAGACCAAAGAAGGGTGCGCGGGCCTTGGGGCGTAGGCCTGAGCGGGCAGGCACGCGGGAATAAGCGCCGTGGGTGAGCCTCACGCTCCTAAGCTGTGCCCAGAGGCCGCGCGTGGGGACTCGAAAGGCAGAACCTTCCATCCTTCCGGCGGGAGGTGCTCAGGGGCACCTGCGCAGGGGGCTGCTGGACAGAGGGAGCCCGGCAGAGAGGAGCAGGAAGGGCCCGCATCCTGTGTGAGCTCCGAGGGCGGCCGGGACTCTGGCTGGACGGTGCGCAGAGCCACAGAGGAGCAGGCGGGGCTGAGAGCTGGGTCCTGGGGCCGCAGGCGGGACACGGGGTGCAGGTGGGGGCTGCCCAGCTCAGCTGCCCGCTGGACCGATGCCCAGAATGCAGGGTCTCCCCACAGAGCAGTCACAGCCTCCAAGGTGTTCGCCCACCGAGGAGTCAGGGAGACGGACACTTTCCCCCCGGAACAGACCTGTGCTGGGCCAGGTGCCGGGATCCCATCAGAACAGGGGCGGCCGCCTGCCCTGTGCGCAGGAGGAGGGGAGCCGCTCCTTCCGACGAGTGGAGAGATTTAAAAACACACACACACAACAAGCAGAGAAGAGAACGTGTAAACAGCGTCCACATGGAGATGCTGGAACCGAAAACGGAAGCACGGAGTTAGCAGTCACCAGAGGGGCCCCTTAGCAGAGGGGCCATGCGAGGACATTGTCAGCGCACGAGAGCCCAGGCCGATGGAAGTCACTCAGCACGAAGAAGGGCGAGAGGAACGTGCGGGAGGGGTGGCATGGAAGACGGCACCGCAGTCCGCTGGGGGGAGGCGTGGATCGCTCGCACCCGGGGTCCCGCCTCAGAGACAGGCGGAGCCTCGGCAGTGAGAAGGAGACGGGTCACCTGCCGGACAGCGGAGCGAGCCTCGCCCGGGACCCCACAGGAGAGCGGCAGGGCGCCGGGGTGGCCGGAGCACGCTGGGCGCAGATGTGGGTCTCCAGAGCAAAGGGGGGCGTCGCAGCGACGGGCCCCAGGCCCGGAGAAAACGGCCGTTTTGCGGAGCACGCGGAAGGGAGAAAGGCGTGCAGGCGAGAAAGGAAGCCAAGGACGTGGGGAACCAACAAAAAATGGGGACAGTTAGCTGACCCAGGGAAAAACGAGGAAGACACAGACCATCGGCATCAGGAGTGAAGCGTGGTGGCTGCCCCAGGCCTTCCGAAGGGAATCCGGAAACGCGATCAATCTCTACGTGCCAATCAGCTCGGGAACGTGAACACGGCAGCAAGAGAATATCGTGAGTAACTTTCCGCTAACGAATCGGACAACTTCGGTTAAAAGGACGAATTCCCTGAAAAACACTACCTACCCCGGTGACCCTAGACCAGTGGTCGGCAGACTCACTAGTCAACAGAGCCCAATATCAACAGGACAAGGATTGAAATTCCTTTTGAGAGCCACATTTTTTAAACTTAAACCATATAGGTAGGTACATTGTTATTAACTTCATTAGGGCACTCCTAAGCTGGCCTTTGCTAAAAACTCAAGGGGCCAAAGAGCGCATGGGGCTCGCGAGCCGCAGTTTGCCGACCATTGCCCTAGACAAAAGAGGAAATCTGAATGTCTCCATAGCTTTTTTTTATTATTATTATTAGTTTTATTTATTTATTTTTATTTTTTTAAATATATTTTTATTGATTTCAGAGTGGAAGGAAGAGGGAGAGAGAGATAGAAACATCCACGATGAGAGAGAATCACGGATCGGCTGCCTCCTGCACGTCCCCCACTGGGGATCGAGCCCGCAGCCCGGGCCTGTGCCCTTGACCGGACTCGAACCTGGGACCTTTCAGTTCGCAGGCCGACGCTCTACCCACTGAGCCAAACCGGCTAGGGCTAAAATTAGGTTTTTTTAAATAAAAATAAACCATCCTTTTCACACACACACACACACACCCCTCATAAAAAAAAAGTCCAGACCGAAATGGTTTCACCGGTGAATTCTACCAAATAGCCAAAGAGGAAAACCCATCGGCTTTACACGAACCCTTTCGGTGGCAGAAAGGAAGGGACAACTTCTCCCCTTGGTGAAGGGGAGCCTGACCCTGTCGCCAAGCAGACAGCGGCTGGGAGGAAACAGCCGTGACAAACCAGGACTCTGCATGATCACCGACCGGGGAGCCCTTACCGAGGTCCTTAGCCATTTCCAGAATCCAGCAGCGCCTGACCACCCGGGGTGCGTGCCGCAAAGCAAGGATGGCTTAACCCTTGAAAATCAGTCACTGAAATTTACCATCAGGAACCGAGTAAAGGAGAGTCCGTGATCCCAAAACAGCCCGGGCCATGGGGACGCCCGGTCTCCCCAAGATGGCCTCAGAGGAACGGGCCGTAGGTGAGCACCCTGGGCCTCGAGCCAGAGGCTGGCAGGGCTCCTGACTCTGGAGGGAGAGGCGGCTGTGCCGGTGGCTCCCACGCACCGAGGCTGGCTCCCTGAGTCCCGCTGGAAGGACGGGAGTTGCTCGTGGCACCGGCGGGCGGTTCTGCAACGCCAGTCCAGGTGCTCAGTTCCAGATGTCCAAGGATGGGCGTCCTCCGAGGCGGAGCAAGACGGGGAGACAAATACAGAATAGAGCGCAGACTGGTCACGCAGCGGAAGCCGCGGAGGGTACAGGGAAGGGC